>JAAEAF010005972.1:0-39157 GCA_011037195.1 Triatoma infestans
TTATGTTATTCTCTAAAGTGCTATCATAGTTGATTATACAATTCTATTATCCAAACAAAATTAATTAGAAATAAATAGATGGCCAAAATTCCGAGTTTCAAAAAAAATTTGTAAACCGGAAGTGCGCTTTTACTGGACAGTTTTTTTTTAGTTTTCGACGAATTTCATTAAATTTGGTGCACAAACTATAAAATGTTTCACACTGTATTTTTTTTAAATTTAGTTTTCGTATGATTCACAAACTATAAATAAATATTGATTTCTGATGATCTGCAATATCGCAGTAAATATATATGGTGGCCATTTTTTGCCGCGTGTAGTATCGTTACGATCGCAAATTGTAAACATAAATAAAGGTCTTCTCACACATGCCGTGAAAAAAAGTGTCGATTATATATTTCTATGTATGTATCATCAAATTGTATTTATTTGTTGTAAAAAACCTAAATCTATATGTGGCGGGAGGGAACAAGTATTACCCTGTAGGTAATAGAAGTGTTTCTACATTACTCCAATAAATAGAATTCACAACACTGAACCGACCTCAAATTACATTTGAAATTTACTGCCTCGAAAAAATGTTTCAATTAAAAATGATACGTTAGTATGATCAATTTGTATATCAAGTTTTTAAAAAAAATGTAGCTATGGTGGTTTCTAAAAAATAGTCTAAAACTTATACTGTAAAGTCGATTTTTTAAAAGATTATAACAGCTTTTCTTAAAATTTGGAATTCTCACAAAGTTTCTAATCTATAATAATAATAATAATAATAATATATAAGTTGTAAAAAACTATACATCGTACTGAAGCCGGTACTTAAAGGAACACATAACGCTACTGTTCCTCTAGACTTACCCAATCAATTTCTCGTAAGAATGTTTCAAATAAAAGTACTAGGCATTTATGTGTGCAGAAAGTGTATGGATATACAACAAAATCAAGAAAAACTGAAATATTTTACCTTTAATTTACGGATTTTTTTATATTATTTGTCTGTAGGGAGGGACCAAACCTACGCTATCCAAAGCCTCACTGAGCCCATATAGCTACCCCCAAAAAAACAACAACAAACCGGGTCTAGAACAAATATCCATATCCGGATCTAATCCATCTAAGATTCATCCAGTCCAAATAAATCGGACAATAACCGTAAGGGGAAATAGCCTAAGCTCTTCCACAGACATCCTATTCCGACCAAAGGTCCTAAACCTAGTTTCCTCACAACCCAGGCAATTAGTCATAAGATGGATGGGTGTCTCCTCCTCAGTCTCACAGAATCTACAAAATGGATCCGGCATGAGCCCCATTATGTAGACATGGCTTACTTATAAACCACAATGTCTTGTAAGAGATCCAACAAGACGCCTGAGAGAGCTCCGTGAAAAACACAGCAATGTCTCACTAATGGCCTTGTTTGGACCCCTGATGAGCATTTTGAACTGCCGAAAACCAACTGAGCTCGTCCATAAGGATGAATGCTGTGAAGCTGTCCATGTCTGGAAGCCTGTCACACATGTGCCAGAAGACACGCCAACAGCAGGCTCGGGACCAATGAAAGGGAGAGAGGCCCTCACAGAGGCTCCGCATCAAAAGAATTCGCTGCAGAGATTCAGGCCGCACATAACTTATGGCGACTGAAACAGAGGGCAGAAAAATTTCTACCATCTCACACTCCTGTCGGGGCACCGCTGCACTTGTCAGTCTAAGTTCCCAAATAGCCCGAAGGCTACCCTCTGCGTTCGCCCATCAGCTTGGCCACCCACGCTTCCACAAAAGTAGAGCGCAGATGTTTCCGGAGCCAGCGACGAGGACGCGCTGGTTGGGCTTGAATGAGGTTCCGCGACATAGCGAAACATAGCGATGTTTCACACCCTATGTGAATAAAAATACTCCCTCAAACCATTTGGCTCCTAATGTAGGGATTGAAATCAATAATTATTTATATTTTGTTAAAAATCATATCACGACTAAGATTTTTACTTTTTGGCTTTAGAAATCATTTTTTTGATTTATATGAAGATGGGACTTTTATTTTCTACTCAAACTCAAAAATCACACCATGAGTGTTACTTTTGTGACAAAATAAATCAAGAATAAATAACGGTTATTCCATGAGTGGAAAATTTTTCTCTCAGAAATAAAACTCATTTGTTTATTTATTGACAAAGAAACGAAATTATTGACTAACGAAACGACTTATCTTACTGCAATTTTACATGATGGATCAAATGAGATAAACATGCTGAGATTTTCTAATTTTCCATTGAAAAGTTTAACAATCAAAAGGAGTTGGTACGAATGGAAAATTTAGATGATTAAATACCAAATTTAAGCGTACAAGTGTATCTGCATGAAACCTTTATATTTTTAAAATTTATGGAACATGTCGATACAAAAAAACAAAAATATTTTTTTTTGTGTGGTTAAATTCAAATTAAACGTTTTTTTATCTATGCTCACATTTATTTATTGTATCATTACAGATTGTGAATATTATAAATAAATAAAAAAAAAAGAAAAGTTTTTGATGAATTTACAAAATCAAATTCCAATGTTTTCGTCTCCATAGAGGAAAAAATTAAACAACATCCTTCCGTTTCTCTAAAAAATAAATACTTATTATTGAAAAATACATAATAATAATAATAATAATAATAATAATAATAATAATAATAATAATAATAATAAAGCCTTTTATTAGTTTCCTTTTTATAAAGAATTACAAAAGAAATTTCTTTATGAATACACCAAACAATTAGTGAAATAAAATGCAATGAAATAAAATAATTAAACTACTTTAAAAGAAAAATAAATAACTAGAAATGGAAGTACTTCAAACAAAACAAAAAAAAATCGAAATACATATTAATTATTATACTACAAAAGTTATAATGATGGAAAAATTAGCAAACTAGGCCCATTTTTGGGCAAAAGCCTTCCCAATTTAAACCAAGAATGTTTGTCCCGAGATGTACGCTGCCATAGGATTCCTGCTTGTTGGACAAGTTCGCCCCTCCATCTCATTCTGTAACAGTCGTGTGATTTGCCAGTCTAAAATTCTCCTAGTCCAGCGATCGTCATCTTACAATGTGGCCTGCCCATTTCCATTTTAGTTTTTTAATTGTGGCCACAACATCTTCAACTCTTGTCCTTCGCCTCATTATCGAGTCTATCCTTCCTACTTACTTCCAGAATGCTTCTTTCAATGGCCCTTTGCGCTACTTTTAATTTGTCCTATTTTTCTTTGTCAGTTTCCATGAGTGAGCACCGTTAAGTCTTGCAAGGTAGGGTACACATATTAAAGGTAAGTCGTTTTAGACGTAATGATATTTTACTCTTAAATATATACTTTAGAGACCAATATTTTTTTTCCAGGAGAGAGATATCCTGCGATCTATTTCTTTGCTAAAATTGTCTTTAAAGGATATTGTTTGTACCAAATAAATTGTTTCAGTAGACCATTCCAACTTCTTGCTTTTAAGAAAAATATATTTTTTGCTCATACATCCTCAAACATCCTTTGAGGCGACC
The DNA here is from genome assembly GCA_011037195.1 of Triatoma infestans. Taxonomy (NCBI): domain Eukaryota; kingdom Metazoa; phylum Arthropoda; class Insecta; order Hemiptera; family Reduviidae; genus Triatoma; species Triatoma infestans. The sequence goes on from JAAEAF010005972.1 coordinate 3,535, forward strand.
AAGAGAGGCTTCCTGAATCACAGAGAGGTGACTAAGGCTACAAAAATGGCTGTTTATAAATCAACATTCCTTCCTATCCTAACATACTCGAGCGAGCCCTGGACCTTAACCTCTAAGAATAAATAAAAAATTCAAGCCACCGAAATGAGGTTTTTGAGAAAAGTGGAAGGTAAAACCAGAAGAGATAGGATCCGCAACACAACGATCGGGGCAAAGCTCGAAACCAGACCACCTGTAGAAAAGATAGAAGAAAACAGGTTAAGATGGCTGGGACACCTGCTACGCATGGATCCTAACCGAGTGGCAAAGATTGCATATGGCACACAGGTGGAAGGGAAAAGAAAAAGAGGTAGACCGAGATGGAAATGGGAGGAAGGGGTTAGAGAGGCCTGTCAGAAGAGAGGAATAGATTGGCAGAAGAGAAAGGAGCTGGCGGGGGGGACAGACAGAGTTGGACCGCACTCTACAAAAAAACTCCTAACACTGCTTAAGTGGTAAACTGCGGGAATGACTATGATGATGATGATGATATTTTTCGCTAGCATTAGTTAGAAGTTCCGTTTTTTCCTGACCAATGAAAAGTCCAGAATGTTTTCCAGCACTGTCCAATTCCTCGAGCATTTGTTGTAATTCATTTGTAGGATTTAGCAATCAAGATAATATCTGCAAAATGCAGATTACTTGCATTAACGTCATTTATTTTTAAACCTTTATCTTGCCAGTGCAGATTTCTAAACACTTGTTACAAGATGCAGTTGAATAAATTTTACCGGAGGTCATTCAATCTGAATTTTATTGAATATGAATTTATCTACAATCTTTGTTTACAATCGCATGTTAGCAAAGGTCTAATAATAAAGCATAAGGATAATCAAGTATTACGATTTTTATTTTTTGAATGAAATAATAAGAATCTCAGGATAGCCCTTATTTCTGATCAAAACATAAATCTCTCAAAGGGTTTAATTAATTTTCTTTGAAAAAAAAAAAAAATTAACGATTAATTTTTGTGATTTATATAAAGAAAATCATATAGAATTTTTTTACAAATATTATGTTTAAAAAATAACTCTCATCTATCAACTCATAATGTTTAAAATTTTTAGCGAAATTTAACTTAAAATTAGTGAGTAGTTAAAGTGGGCTTTTTTTTTTTAAAGGTATTTCCACGTTACACTTGACCCCCAATGACCATGTGAAGCGGTTTTCCCAGTCCTCCTCCGTCAGACCGTGAGCATCCATTGCTCGAACCATGCATCCTTTCCATGTCATTCTAGGGCGCCCACATTTTCTTCTTCCAGGAGGGGACCACAAAAACACTTTCTTTGGCCACCTTTCCTCGCCCATTCGCTGGACATGGCCGTACCACTGTAGAGACCGCATTTCTAATCGGTCAATTGCAGTCTCCTGTGCTTCCATATCCGCACGGATATCTATATTCCTTCTCCTGCGGACAAGAGAGATCCTCATACTGCGTCTCAGACCGTCCATCTCAATTGCATTTATCCGTTGTCTGAGACGTTCGGTAAGTGTCCAGCTCTCCCTACCGTAGGTGAGAATGCTTTCCACTATCACCCGCAGAATGAGTTTCTTCGTATCCAATGATATGTCTTTGCTCCAGAGGACTCCGTTCAAGCAAAGGATCGCAGCCTTGGCTTGTCCTACCCTGCTTAGAACGTCGGCCTCACAGCTACCGGAGCTATCAGTAATTGAACCCAAGTACTTGAAACGGCGAACGGGACATAATGACCTGTGAGGTTTTTTTGGGGGGGGGACTGAAATCCAGTGGATACTAGGTTGGCCAATCCTGGGGACGCACATCCACTGAAAACCTCCCCGCCTCCTAGCTTACCTTCCACGGAACCGTTTACCATATTACTTCGTGGAAGGCCTTCGCTATTAGCCGTTTCGGGCTTCCACATCCTTAGGCCAGAACTTTTCTTTCTCCCTCTCAAGAGGCACAGGACACTTGCTGGTGAGGGTGTGTGCTCTCCACGTACTTTTTCTTCCTCAGGACGTCCTCAACAAACACAGCAACTGCTGCCCATCCACTCTCCTCGCGGAGCATTCTTTAAGTGACGTCCTCCGGGCTAAAATCGCCTATTACATCGGCCGCTCGTCTTCTTTCCGCCCCCCACCGACTACAGGCAAAAAAGACATGGTAGACATCCTCCTCCACACATTCCTCGCAGTGGGTACATTGAGGGTCTTCTGTCTTTCCGATTCTATGGAGGTATTTTCAGAAGTACCCATGTCCCGTCAGGAACTGGGTGAGGTAATAGTTTACCTCCCCATGTTGCCTCTCGACCCACGGTTCGATATTTGGGATCAGCCTCGCTGTCCAGCGTCCCCGCTCATCTGCATCCCAGCGCTCCTGCCAAGCACCTATCGTCCGGGCACGTTCTTCGCGCCTTTTCCTGGCCTTTGGCAAGTCCTCCGCTTTCCGTAAGTACAGGCGCCTACGCTCGGCTGCCAGTAAATCGATTGGGATAGTGCCCGCGACTACCATGACCGCTGGCTGGTTCAGACACCGTGCGGTAGGCACACGCCACTCGTAAAGCGCCTCTACGCTGCACTCCTGCAATTCGGTTTCTATACTTCGCGAAGCAGCACCATACAGCAGTACCGAATTCACCGCTGCCATCAGTAGCTTTCGCTTGTTCGGTTTTGGGCCATACGTGTTCGCCATGAGCCTCGCCAATCTGTAATGACCTGTGAGTGGGCTTACTACGCGAAATAATTTTTAGTTTTAAAATTACGCTGCCTTAATTATTGAAATAATAATCTCAAATGAAATGACCATTTTTATGGTTATAAAGTTGAACAAACAAAATAATTTAATGATAAAATTAAAAATCATGTGGAATTTAAATAATAATAATAATAATAATAATAATAAAATCAAAACTTCCGATGTCTGTCCCAGATCGGAAAAAACCATACTAAATGAATTTCCCAGTATTTTCCTTTGTTATTTTCAAGAAAGTTAGGGAATTTTTGTGATTAAGGTATTGTAAATAACATTTTTTTTATATTAGCTATAAACCTAAATAAACCCCAAGCTAGTAACAATGTAGAGAGTGTTTTTATATAGAATAAAAATATTTGTCCCACTTTTTTTCGTTGTGAACTCAGTATTTTGTTTGTTCAACCCACGTACACCATTAGCTAAAAACATGTTTTCCTTACTCAGGAGATCTCAAAACTCTAATTGTAAGGAAAATTTGTTCTGTTTGCGCAAACCTCCCTCATACAGCAGCACAGTAAGAGAATAGTAAAAATCTGGTTTTAAGGGAACCCACGCCACAACCTGCTTTATTTGGTATCCTCTTATAATTTATTTAATATCTTATTTAATCAAAGAAATGAACAAAAAGAAAGAAAGAAAAAAAAAAATCAATGGTATTCTCTAGTTTAGAGAAAATTTTAATTTGTAAATGGATATTAAAAAAAAATCAACATTTATGATATTTAGAACATGTTTTATAAAACTCCTCTGTTCCAGAGGTATTTCTCATTTTTAAATAATTAATAAATGATGAAACCTTTGTCAATATTTAATGTATGTCAATATTTAATGAATTTTTGATGATAAAATAAATGAAAAGAAGGGGAAAAAGAAAAAAAAAAATCAGAGTGACTACATCTAAAAATAAAGGACGATATGGAATAAATTAATTTTAATATATGAAGAAAAGTTGAAATATTAATAATTTAATTTAGGTTGAAATCATTTAGCCTTTGTAAAACCCACCATATTCTTTGTCTCACTCTATCCTGGCTATATCTCCCTCTTTCACTTTTCTTTTTTGTTGTTCTCTCAGTTCATTCAGTTATATAGTATCTCTCTTTTCATCCATTATATTGAGGTCAAATGTAAACTTTAGAACAAGTGTGAGTCGCGGAATGATTTACAGTTGAATATCACTATATAGTTTCTATTTTTAAACGTTGGATTACATTTTGACTGAAATGAATATTCTCTTTGTTGTTAACGTTTTATATCTTGCGTGTTTTAATACAATAAACTTTATATACATATCAATATATATTTTTACTTTCTCTCTTACTCCTAGCATTGTAATCGTGTCAAATTTTCGATATCGAGTTTTCACCGGAAATATCCGTTTTGAGGTCCCCTGAGTCCAAAAAAGTGGTTTTTAGCAAATGATCTATGTGTGTGTGTGGTGTGTGTGTGTATGTATGTATGTGAACAGCATAGCTCAAAAACGAAAAATCGTAGAAAGTTGAAATTTGATATTCCGTTTAGAGATCACCATGGGATCTGACTGTACGTTATCTGTAAAAATTCCTCAACCGGAAGTACCACTTTACTAGTTTATATTATGTACATGTAGATTCTTATTATTTTATTTAGTTTAATTTCTAATGCATATATAAGTATATATATATATATAAAACTTTTCTCTGCTATTGTTTACCGCTGTAATTGGAAGTAATTTCTAATTGTGCTATTACTGGATATTTAGAGGTTCCAAGACTCTAAAATATGGGTAGGACAATATGCGTCTCTATGTATATTTTTCCTCTCCTAGACTGTGACTTTATCAAGAAGGACTATATTTAGTATGGTTTTCAACGTTTCATATACAGTGTTACATATAATATACAAATAAACTGGAGTCAATACTTAGTAAGAATAAACAAACGAAAAAATTAATAGTTTAAAAAGATCGCGAAATAGAAAAACCACAAAAAAGATGGAAAAAAAAAATTAATTAAAATAAAATTTATTATACGTAAAAAAATAAGCAATATCAATCATAAGAAATAGTTATCTGTATATTGAAGAAATTCATCTTAATAAGCGATACAGGCCCTATGTTGTTGATATGAACCATATCATAGCTACGTATTGGGCTACAACTTTTATGCCCATCAAAAGCTACCCCTAGTTCCAATGAAGAGCTAGAATAAATCTTATTTAAACCTGATTTTTTCAAGGCTTCAGTCAATGTAGAATTAAGACTTTGAGTGTTTGCATTCTATTTTTAACAATCTAAAAATTCAACATATGAAGAATCTAAAATCAACCATCAAGAGATAAAAATAATCAACGTTCACGAATAATTTTCAGATTTGTCACAGTATGCAAGCGATATTCCTACTACATATTATCAAGGAATCAACAATCTCTCAAAGACTTACTCAAGAAACAGTTTATAAGAAGCCATCCAAAGTCTTCACAAATCTCTGTTGTTACAGGTCTTTTCAGTCTAGCCAAAACTAGTTTAAAGAATCGACAGTTGGAACTGCCAAGATTACTAACTAGCCTACTTTGTCCAAGAAAGCTAAACACATCAGCCTAGGCTACTACTAACATTATCTCACTCTTCTGTCGACCACTTTATTCTTTGCTATAAACTCTTTCTCTTCACTAGTTCGCTAAAATATAATGTTGTGAATACAATCAGTTTTATGTTTTACGTATTACAAGTCCACAAATTTTGTTAATTCAGGAAAATTCGCTTCTGGTAATATGTCCTAGTATTGGTCAACTATGTTCTGTACAAGACAGATTTGGGGCGGGTGTTGGTGTAGTGGTTATGAGCATGGACATGTAACTGTCCTGCGCATGACTGCTTAAGTTTATATCCGTTTAAAAGACGTTAGTGGTAAAGCATTTGCTTCCGTCCCCATCCATGATATCTACTTTGGTAATTGGACGTTTAACCCGCCTTAATAAAATAGGTATTAACTTACTTTACTTGACAAAGCACATGTCTGGTGTTAGAATAGAATAAATACTCCTCTATGGAAGAAATTCACCAAAAAGCGAGGTGTCGGTAATTTCACGTAGGTCGTAAACGGCGCCTTTACGGTTGTCTCAGAGTACAATAACCCTCCCCGGCAACACCCATCTTTACTGATCAAACAAATGGGCTGCAACCACTGGGCCGCGCATCAAGTTTTCACTTACCACCACGAGTTACCAAAAATCGTAATTTCTGAGTATAACCCAGTCTAAATTCAACATTTGAACAATTAGTAAATCAACTTTTCAAGAAGTGTAAAATCCCACTGAAGAAAGAAACACCAGCATCAAGAGCTTAGCATCCAAGTATCTATGAGCTTAGAAACTATCATCCAGCACACAACTCTCAACGAGTAACAACAAGCGTCACCTTCTAGCTGATGAATCTAGCAAAAAAAAAAAAAAAAACGATAAAACCAATTCTCACTACTATCAATTCTCCTAGGTTCTCTCTACAATCACCTCAGAAGTATCGTAAATTATAATTTTGTAAATACAAATGACAGTAGTGCGAGTTTCATTCATCATTCGCCAACAACACTTCACCATAGCTGCCAACTGTTCTATCTGATTTGTTTTTTAATAGTTTGTCTGTCTAATTTGTTCCCAAGCAGGCTGTACAGTTTGTTTATTACATTAATATAAGACAATGGTACAAGAGGTGTTGATCACCTGTTATTATTGTTGGGTAATAGGAACAGAACGGGCAGGTAAATGGATGAGATGAAAATATTGCCAGTAGGGCCAGGGCCCAGATAAAAGTTCAATCAAAGAAAAAGTTAATTTCAATGTTGCATTACTATCAGTAATATTGGAGACAAATTTATTTGTTTGCAATCCGTCCTTAGTTTGCTACATAATTTTTCAAAATTTTGATACTTTGCTCGTGTAGTATATTTTATTATTGATCCAGGATATCTTTCATATGACTAAACCAAGCTAGTATTCTGTGATGCTTTATTTTTTTTTTTGCCAGTTTATCATCTTTTTTATTTCTTTTGAGTCCTGTAGGTACATTCACCCAGTCAGTGATATATGTATAGGTACTAGGGCAAGATGAAAGTTCTTTGCCTAGCCAATAGATAGCACTGCTACAAATGAAACTGCAGTTTTGTTAAGTTGGCACACTTGTTGCAAAAGTAAAAACCAAGTGTGATTTGATCAGTGGTATATATTTTTGACAAAATTAATAAACTTGAAGTACCGTTCTGACATCGAATTCTTCAAAGTTGATGAAAGTGTATAAGGAGACTGAACCTTCCTTATCAACAATAACAAAAAAATGGGCACCTGAGTTTAAACGTGGTCGTACATCGATTGAAGATGATCCACGTGTGAAAGACGGCCAAAAACTGCAACTACCGAAGAAAATATCGAGAAGATACACAATATTGATGTAGATGATCGACGATTAAAGGTGTATGTGAAGGCTGTAAGCATCTTAAAAGAAAGGTACGGCACGTTTTACACGAAGAACTCAGTATGAGAAAGCTTTGCGCAAGAGGAGTGCCGCATTTGTTAAATTCTGATCACAAACAAATGAAGAATGAAGTTTTTCAACAATGTTTCTACCATTTTATGAAGTCAACAGATTTTCTACGCCGATTTGTTACGATGGATGAAACGTCGGTTCACCACTTTACACCTGAGTCAAAACAACAGTCCACCCAGTGGGTATAAGCCAGTGGCTCTGCACGGAAAAAGCAAAGACAATTGCATCAACTGGAAAGGTTATGGCTAATGTTTTTTGGGATTCCAAACGGATTCTTTTAATTGACTACCTGCCAAAGGGTTAAACAATTAATGGGGTGTACTACGAACATCTTCTTGACCAGCTAGATGAAAAAATTATAGGATAAAAGGCCTGGTTTGCAACAGAAAAAAAAATCCCCTTTTACCAGGACAATGCACCCGCTCAAAAAGGTGGTGCTTTGACAATGGGAAAATAGGGGGATTTGAACTATGACTGTTCGCCAGATTTGTCTCCCTCTGACTTTCATCTAGTCCCAAATCTTAAGAAATTTGTGGCTGGAAAACGTTTTGGGTCAAATGAAGAGGTGGCAGCAGTAGTAAATGGATATTCTGAAGACCTTCCAGAATCGCATGTCAGGGAACGGAATTCAGTTATTGGGCAAACGTTGGACAAAGTGTTTTGAACTAAAGGGAGACTACAATGAGAAATAAATGCATTTTTGAAATAAATAAAAAACACATTTTCACTATTAGGCCGAGAAATTTTCACCTTGCCCACGTACGTATTTGGTGAAAAATGATATAATACGTATAAGTTTGTTTCTATCCATTCTCGTCCTTTCAAAATTCCCCATAATTTTGCTTCGTAATTAATACAATCTTTATGTAACCTATATTTTGCCATGAAGATTTTCTCTTTACGTATTTGTTAGTGATTTAATTTTCTGTCTAATTTGTTCTCCTAAAGAATTATTTATTTCTAAATTTCTTATAACTTTCAGATCTTCTTATCTGATTGAAATCTTATTATAGCTATTTCTCATCATTATTAATCCCAACAATAAGGTTGCAGTGGTAAACATCTAATGAACCTGACATTCAGAAGCTCTATCTTTAAGTTTTTTTTATTTACTTCCTCTTACACCTATTAAGAGGAACTATTGGCATCTAGCCAATTTTTCGAAATTGAGTATTCACAGAAATACATGTCTTCAGATCCCCTGAGTACGAAAAAGATGTTTTAAACGAATGATCTGTATAGATTAGCGATTGTATACCGGTTTACCAATTTACCGGTTAACCAATAAATTGACAAAAAAAAAAAAAGTTCGGTAAACTTAACGGTAAATTTTTGAAATTTACTAGGTAATTCGATAAATATGAAAAATCCATATTAGAAATTTTTTATGTAGAAAATATTGTGTTTATAGATATTTAAAAGGGCTAAAGGCCCTTTAAAATAAATAAAAAAAAAAAAACAGGTAAGTATAAGGCAACAATATACCTAATTATTAACTTTATGTGAGATATTTTTTGTTTAATTTTAATTTAAACTTTCTTGGGTTTGAGAGCCACTGTAAATCGTATAGAAAGCGCTAGTTACAGTTAGCATATGTGATTTATGCTCTGCAGTTTTTTTGAGAGTTTTAAAAGATTTAAAATCTTTACAATCAACGGTTTTCTTGAACAGTAAGTAAATATCTCCTTTTTTAGTATTTAAAAATAATAATAATATGTAAATATTTCACGTATTTTTTTTAAATTAATAGCAATTTTGAATACACCACACATTATGACAGGATATTAATGCAATATTATTGTAAAATAACATTAAAATTTGAAACTTATATAAATTTTTTCTACTTCTAACAACTGTTTAAAATAATTAAATACAAATATTTATTACAATATTCTAATGATGTAGGGGTAGTGAACCCCCACCACTCATCCACACTAGCGAGTGAACCCCCACCACGCATCAGAGAGAAAGAGCCCCTCTCGAGAGAGAGGAGAGGAGAGGCCAGTTGGATATATATACGAGAGACAGAGTCAAAAAGGGATATTCTGTTCACAGTCTTACACTTGAATTGTACATATCGTTTAGCCACGTCAGTCTGTCTGTTCAGTTCTTGTAGTGTAAAGTATACAGTCCTTGGCAGTCAGTCATATACATATATATCAATTATATATCTTATACCGATATTGAGGTGTTATTTATCTATCAACATCTACAACCAACATCTCCTCCTACACTATTACAATATTATGCCTTAAGATTGTGCAAAATATATATTATTCTAACAAATTATTTATATATTATTACAAAAAAAACTTACAAAATATGTATTAAAAAAAAATTACCGGTAAAAACCGGTATTTTAATTTTCATTTACCGAAAAAAAAACAACAAAAAAAAAAAACGAAAAATTGCCTGAAATTCAAACTTACTATTCCATTTAGGTACTACCATCGCACCTGATACGAAATTTTCGTTCATAATCCGCCAGTCGCAACTGCAACTTTACAGATTTAAAAAAAAAAAAAATAATTTTTTTTTGCAATTTTCACGATAACTGCTATAATTATTTTCTAATAAACTTCGTATACAATTCATACACTTACATGCCTATCACTTTTATCTGAAACATAGTGCTGGAGAAATTAAATATTTGGGTGTCGAGAGGGAAAATAGTAAAGGTTAAGCTTTCTACTCTTTCAGTAATATATATTATACTTTTACCAATCTATACAATTTTATGAAGAAATTTGGTGAGGATCGGTAAAGAAAGAAACATTCAATAATTATGCCAACGTTTCGACAGAGTTTCCTGTCTTCATCAAGGCTTTTATATATAGATAGTCATGGGGATGTGGTGAAAGAATGTTTTAAAAAAAATACACATTTATTACATTGCAGAAACATAAAAAAGGAAAATTAAAAGTTTTCTAGTTACTTGACGCAAATAATCATCTACAGAAAATGGTTGGAAACAGGGGTCCTAATATAAATATAGAGGAGATGGGGGAACGTCTAAGCTGGCAGGTAGTAGAAGTGATTACATTATAGTCTAAAAGAGAGCACCCATGACCATTGTACCTTTAAAATTTAACTTATGAACAAATTTGGTGAGGATCGGTCAAGAAAGAAATATTAAATAATTATGCCAACGATTCGCCAAAATTTCCTGTCTTTATCAAGGCTTTAATCTAAAAAAAAAAAAAAAAACAAAAATACTAGAAAAGAAACTAACAGGCAAAAAATAAATATATATTAGAAATGATAGATATCAAAAGAAATAAATTTTCTGTTAATTTTCGTAATGATACCAATAATTGGTCTGCATTTTATAACGGGTTTTTACAAAACATGACCTTGTATAATTCCCTTTCACACCTACTCTACCCCTAAAAATTTCCTCAAATCCCTTTCACATCTTTGTCTATTCAATCCACTTTCATTTCTATAAATGATTTAAGACAAGACACTAGTAACTTTTAATTTTTTCTTTTTATGTTTCTGCGATGTAACAAATGTGTATGTTTGAAAATTCATTCTCCACATCTTCACCTACATCTTCAGAATACTTTTGTTATTAGTATTCTGCATTTTACAATATTATTAATGCATTGTGGTTCCTCATTGTATTGTATTTTTAGATTAAAGGCAGAAAACTCTGTCGAAACGTTGGCATAATAGAATATTTCTTTCTTGATCGATCCTCATCAAATTTCTTCATAATATAATTCATCAACGGTCAACAAATATTTTAATAAATCTACACAATTTTAATTTTTATTCAAAGCATTGATGTAATTCCAAATTAATTGATATTATCGCCGCTACTAGCTTTAGTTGCGAAAAAGAGCGCTCCCATACTAGTTACACTCAATTATAGATAGATAGATAGATAGATAAATAAATACTTTTATTAACATACAGTAATATACAATTATACCATACAAAAAAGTAATTTAATGACAATGGCAAAGACCGTCTGTCAAGAGCACAGGTTTGTGAAATCAAGTATTACGAAGATCTTCTAAAAATAAAAATTAAGGTAATTTAAAAAGTATATAAAAGTGCAAATTAGAAAAAATAAACTTAAAATTTTACAAAACGTTTTAATTGAAACTTAAAATAATTTTTCTCAAAATAAAAAAGGTAAAGTAAAAGTATAGATTAATAATTAAATTGGTCAACAAGAAATTTTCTGTAAAATAAGACATGTTTACAATAATTTATAAGGCCCGTCCAATCAGAACCATTGAGTAAAGTTAACATAGCCCCATCCGTTAGAGATTCTAAATTAAAATACTTTTTGTGGATCTAGCTGAAAATAGGACACCGGCCAAGGAAGTGAAACGTCCTCTACTTCTTTCAAATTGCAAATTGAACAAAGGTATATTTTCCCTTCAATATAAGGTTTAAAATTCAAATCTAAAAGCTCACCTCTTAATTTCATTATTAAACTAACATTATTTATGTCAGAAATAGTATTACAGTTGACCTGGAATGAAAGCTGCCTGTAAATTGGGTGGAAATGACCCTGCAAAGCTCTCCTTCTGTATTCTGCTTGGTAATAGTTGATCAAGCCTAGTTCAAAAATCTTTTAATTTGTTCTTCCACTCGCCGATCTGTACCGAATTACTACTAAGCAAATTTAATTTCTTGCTCCAATTTACCCAATCTTTACACCAAAGTATTTTTTTTTTTTAATTATTTCGGAAGTTATCAAATATATTAATCTAGAAGAATCACCCTCCAAAATTTTTATTACACACTTGATATGCAGAATGGAAGTGAACACATGAATGGGAGAACAGCCTGTTTCAATGCATAAAAAATAATTAGGGGTGTTGTTTGGCAGCTTTTTGTCACTCAGTTATATATCTATGTTAACTCCTACCGCCTTTTTTTTTTTATGGTGGGCAAGCGCAATTAAAAGTTTATAAACATACCAATTTTAATGACAATTATTTTATTATATTGTACAATTCTAACCAGAGAAAGTCGTATGGTGGATTTCACATCAGATCTTTTTTAAATTTATTTATTTACAAATTAAAATATGGGCATATTCAGTTGAAAGTTTTTTTAGTGATACAAATAGAGAATATTAAAAGCATTTTTTTTTTTTTTTTTAAAGTTAACAGCCGGTTAAAGTTAAAGAAACTTTTTTGAAATCCGGATTTTTTTTTTAAATATAGGGAGCGATACACACAGTTTAGATCGATAAAGTCAACACAATAAAAGCTTACACATACAAACTAATCTTCATATTCATACGTATGCCTGCCTATATCCAAACATAAACATTACAAATACAAAAAATACACACAAAAAATAAACAAATATAGTGAATTTTTGTGTCTACCATCATATTTACCTTTTTCTGTACAAGTATTCAACTATGAAACGGAATGATGAGTATTCACATAAAATAAAATAAATAAGAAGAATCTTAACAAACGTCAATGTTGTATTTTATTAATATCAACAGAAAAAAAAAAAAAACATTGATTATTACAAGTTGATTTTCTAAGTTAGTGTACGCATATCCATGTAAGAAATATAGTTATGAAGAAGTAATGCATTCAAGTCAACTGTGGAAGGAATTGAGTTTTACAAGTTATGAAGTTTATGTTAGCCTATATTGTACAGTTTTGAGAAATTGGATTGTGAATATTTACTTGTCTATCAGTATATCTGAGTGTGAACAATTCAAGCCAAAAAAAAGACCAAAAAGAAATTAAAGCTGTGACGTAAAGTCATATTGTTGCACAGATAATTGTATTTAGATAATAGGAAAGAGTGTAGTGAATTTAGTGGATATAGAACACACACACACACACACGCGCGCGCGCCCACATACACGCATGCACTCACACTAAGAAGCATGAGGAGTGGCGGCCCCTGGACAACGTCACCACTAGAGAAGAATGGTGAGGAGAGGAGAGGATACTGCTGTGTGGAGAACGAGCTCAGTCTGTTCTGACCGGCAGGCGCTAAGATTTACATACATATATATTAACCGTTGAAATTCAACTGCCACAAAGGTATTCATCAACAGAATCAACTTCATCAGCGATCCAGCCAGGTGAATGTTGGCAACATTTTCTCTTTAATTATACTAATTTAATTGTGGCTCCGGGACTCACAAAGGGACCTCAATTCAACCTCTATCTGTGTGTGTGTGTGTGTGTGTGTGTGTGTGTGTGTGTACATATAGAGATCCAGAGACGTTAGCTTTAACATTTGTTTAGTTTAATGCTATTTGGTTATTTTTACTTAATTTTTTTCGTGTATTTTTGTATGCAATTGTATTTGTGTTTATCGGAGGAGGACTCCATATTAAACTTTGTTTAAAGAGTTTATATTAGTTAAGTATTACAACCAATCGCTCTCCTCTCCCCGTCCTTCCCTGCATTATCCGCCTAACAGCGTCACCTCTCCTGACGTTAGGTAAGCGTAACTTCACAAAGCATACTGCTCTTAGATGTCAAAATAAAACAAATCCACAAGATGGCATGGAAACATATCTCAGGAGTAATGCTGTAGTCTACTAGTTTTTCTGATGGTGATGCTTGTAGTGTGTGTGTGGGGGGGGGGGAGTCATAACTCAAAAAAAAAGAAATTGCAGAGAGTTTAAACTTGTTACTTCGTTTATGTTCTACTAGAGGACTAATTTACCTTCGTATATGTAATACGGGTTTGAGAAGGAGAGAAGTTGGGTTAGATAGATAAATAAACTAGAAGTAAAGCTGAACACTGTATATTAGAAAAGTAACACAAAATGCCTGGACTTTACGCTAAAATATATAGAATGGTAGTGAGAGGTAAAGAGAAAGGTTGATGATGCGTTGTGACTGCTGTATGAACTCTGCTGCAAGAATGTCCGGTAGACCCCCCTATGGCTGATGCAGCTGTATCTAAACAGTTTCTTCCACTCTAGTCTGGCCTACACTAGGGAGGGATCCTGTCTCTCTCTCTCTCTGCTTTGGATCCCTCTCTTCGTATCCTAATACATATATATATATGGTCAAAAGAACTATATATTGTAGATTGTGGTGGTACATTAGAGGAAACCTTAACTTTCCTGCTCCCACAAAACCCCACAAAAAAAAAACAATTCACCTAGAAAAGTGAGTCAAACAAAAATGATTGGCATTGACGTGAGTAGATAGATAGTGCACTACTACATGTATGCAATATACAAGAATTATTATAGTTGGAGTTACTTTTCGAGAGAATCACGAAAGAAACATTCAATAAAGTTGCTCTTTCAATTGATTGATGGAATTTGACCAAAACCTCAATTGTCCAGATCTGATGGTTTTTACCTAAAACTGAATATCAAGTATATAACTTTTTTTACATATACTCTGGGTGCTTCAAAAATATATTTCAAGTAAAAACAAAATTTCAAAAATTTAATACGTCGTCATATCTTATCGTAATCATCTTAATCTTACTAAGAGTACAAGAAAAAAAGAAATCTCTGACATTAAACACGATCTCAGTATTTAGTTTAAATTAAAACTTTCATTCAAATTAAAAATCATTACCGAAGTTAAAGAATAGAAATGAAAAATACTTTGAAAAACTGGAAATACTAAAAAGTGCGGTTTGCTATTATTGGCAATAAATACGAACTTGAGAGAATTGAAGAAATCAAAATATCACAAACAAGCAAAAACTTACTAGGCAGGAGCCCCCCCCCCCTCAAACTTTTAATCTTTAAAAGTTTATTCTACGTTTCGGACACTTTTGGTGTCCTTCCTCCAGGAACTACATAAACAAAACAAAAAGAAAAAAATATAGAAAATTACATTAATAAAAACCAAAACATTTAACGATTAAAAAATATTAAAAATTAAAAAGATACGATACTTGTTAAGGAAGAATAGAGATTTGAATGTTAGAGGAGGTTATTATTTGGTTATGGAGTAAGGTATATACTTGCAAAGAAGACTGAGAAGAGGAAATTTAAAAGTTGGGAAGTATGAGGAGAAAAACAAATCAATAAGTAAGTATAAGAAATATTAATGAATAGAAATGAACTAGAAAATGAGTGGAAGGTGTAGAAAGTTGGTATATGTAATTTAGTGCTGGGGGAGGGGACTTTTTTTGAGGAAGTGGAAAATGTTGTAAGAAAAAGTAATGACGTCCTTGTCTTTTTTGTAGTTGATAAGAGTTACGATTGAGATTAATGTAAATGGATGCAGAAAGAATTCCCTTCAGGTGGTTAGTGTAATGTCATATCAATGTCAAGCAATGTCAAGTGGCTCCAGCCAGCCGCTATCTTCACAAAAGATAACAAGAAGAAAGGATAATTTATAACTAGTGGCCCC
Organism: Triatoma infestans; assembly: GCA_011037195.1. Classification (NCBI taxonomy): domain Eukaryota; kingdom Metazoa; phylum Arthropoda; class Insecta; order Hemiptera; family Reduviidae; genus Triatoma; species Triatoma infestans. Next base: position 19,136 of record JAAEAF010005972.1, read on the forward strand.
AGCCAGCCGCTGTCTTCAAGACAAGAGCCGCGCCAAACAAAAGCCTTTTTAAACAAGGGTCAATACACACGGTCAAAGAGTAGCACCGCTAAGAGGATCATTATTGTACAGAAGCCACCTGGCCGATATTCCTTCATACAAGGGCCAACAATTTCTCAAGGCTACCAGTCTTTGAAAATCACCTATGGGCGACCAGCTGTCGCCAAATCTGGCCACTGACCTAAATCACACTGGTCACCGACCTGGCCAAGGTCGGCACACTGCGAGAGATGTCTTAGTGTGAGTACTACTTACACACCTGTCAATGTGTGTGTAATACTAATATAAACTTCGGAAGAGGATCATTATATCATTATAGTTTCAACGAGGATTACAGCTTCAACGATCAGTAGAGCAGCAGTTTCGCGAGCGCGTCCCTATACAAGGTTTAACTTATAATTATTATCATTCAATCAAACATTTCATAGTTGTGCATCTTAGTTTTATCTACTTAAATCATTTTAAATTATTTGTAGTTTTATCACTTTAAATTATTTATTTATTTCTATCATTTCATATTAATTGTAGTTACCAATTGACACATTTAAATTATTGTTAAAATATAGTCTATTTTTGTAAATTCAGTGTTCGTATTACAAGTATTACTCTCTATAAATCTCTAAACTAACTTCCGCCTATTCTTCATATCAAATCCCTCTTCAAGACATCTGAACTCCATTACCTCTGGAATCCGATCAACTGATTCCAATACATTAGAAAGAAGCATTTTGGAAATCAAAGAAATGGGCAAGGGTAAGTGCATGTTTTCTTAAGGGGGTACTGTCAGATTTTTGTTAGCTATGTCCAGTTCATGTTATCTAAGTCTGTTTCGTAGGTGTTGTTTTGATTCACCAATGTAGCATGCGTTAGCGTTTGGTGCCGTGTGATACTAGACAAAATATAACAACTTTGCAGAAGTTAGTAAATAGAAAAGAAAACGAAAATGATACAGTCACTACTTGCTTCTAAGACATGACAAAGCAAGATTCATACAAAAAAAATAGCACTTTGTTCAATGAAATATAAAACATTGCAGTAAAGAAGAATGTAAACAGGGTAAAGAGAAGGGAGACATAATAGAATTTGATGATTCTCAATCATTGAGAAGAAAGTTAAATTAACTTATTTATTTGTACAGACAAAGCTTTGGTCCTAATTAAAATGTAAGCTTTATTTATTGTGTTATTAAGTTAAGCAAACATATTTTAACATCTGGTATTTTATCCGTCGTAACGTGCATATCTCTTTTATTCCTGACCGGTTTCGGATTTGCATTCATTGTTAATGTAAATTTTTCAAGTTCGTGCAGAGAGTTCACTTCAACGCAATGTATTGGTTACACTCGAAAATTGTTGGTTTGTTGATTTGTGTAATAGAAACATTGCGTTGAAGTGAACTCCTTAGCAGGAACTTGATAAATTTATTCTGGATGTTGGATAAAAATCCGAAACCGGCCAGATATAAAAGAAATACCAGATGTTATCCAGCATTGCGGATCCATCTATATATTCAGTATTTTAACATATTTACTGTCACCGTACATTATGTGTTTTCAATAGTATTTTGTCAGTATTGTTTGGTTTGAAGTGCCTAAAAGACCCGATACTTTTTTTATCATTAACAATTTATGCAGCTTCGATTTTTGGAGCCTTTTTGAAGAGCAGCTTTTTTATTATAATTATAAAATTATATTATTTAATTTTTAATTAAAATTTAATATTATATATAAAATAACAATTTTTTTTTTACGTTTTTGAACTTTATAGGTGGAGGACTTTATAATTTAGAAGGGAAATCAATAATATGAAAACAACTCAAATAAAAGTTTAAGTTTATTAGGATTTCTGGATCAGGATTGTAAAAAAAGATCTTTCAGTTTAGGGACGTTTCCCATCTTTAGGAGGATATCTATATTTAAGAAAATAAATAAAAGATTAACTTTATGATTTATGACGGAGTCGCTTCTGTCTAAAAGGACTCCTAAGTAGGACAAGCTATGACAAGCTTTTATTTTCTGTCCTTCTCTATCCAAATCCTTTACTGGGTCCGATTTGGAGAAGAAGCTATGGACTATAGCGTCTTCAGCATATCCCCAACACTGAAATCAGGAGTAGGATTAGTATGGAGAACAATATACTTCATGATATTGGCACTTGGAAGCTCATTTGGTATGACCATGTGAAAAGAATGGAAGAAACAAGGTGACAAAAATGTTCGAGGAATCATTTCCTGTGGCTGTAGGAAGAAGGAAGAGAGGTGGCCCTCGAAGAAGATGGCGGGAGGACAAAGAGGAGGAGATGATGGGAAGAGGCTCATAGATTGTGATTGGCTTGACCGGAAAACATGGCCGGAGGATGTCGGTATACACTAAATCAGTGTCAACAAATCAACCGACTTACATTTTATATCTTATGTATTTTCACCTTTAAAAAAATACAATATTGGTAGCGTAACATCATTCCTCAGACTCTACAACAGATTGTCAACCAAAATAATTTTTTGAAATGTGAAAAATACATAAAGAATAAGTAACCATCAAAAGTTTGTAAAATTTAAACTTATTCTTCTATTTAATGTTTACCAAAAAAAAAAAAACATTTGTTATTTACTTAAATGTGGATGTCCTACTGAAGATGGAATGACTATTTTACAATCCTGATCCAGAAAACCTCAAAAAATCAGCATCAAAGAATTAATAAGGAGGAGTCGATAACAATTTCTTTCAAGTCACAATCCTTATAAATAACTTTCATTAAACCCTTTTCCATTGGCTAAGACACTTTGCTTCAGGGGCATTAAATTTCCTACGTAGATAACTACCATAAGAATCACATTCAAACTTGTTTAAACTCATTTGTATTATTAAAGAAAAAACAAAAAAAAAAAACACAAAACCAATTTCAGAATTAATAAGATCCACTTTTACCTTATAACCTATTAAAATACTGTATTTATTGTGAATTAATATAAAACTTCTGCATTATGTATGTATATTTAAATGCATCTCTATAAATAGAAATGAGGTTCCATCTGAATATATTTAACAACTTCTTTAAATGGAATATTTATCTGTTTCAATTATTAACACTCTCCAAAAATAGCATTGGCCAAATTGCCCATCACTCAGTCTGTAATGGTGATTTTATTCATTATTCTTGGTCAAATAAAATTCCATGGCACTTGTTTATTAAAGAGTCACTCTTAAGAATTGCAAACTAATAATGTAACTGTGTATAAAAGGATTCAGTAGTATACCTGTTTTTAAAATTTTGAATATCTGCTTAAAATTAATATGATCAGAAAGAAAATTGTTTTAGAAATCTCGAATTATATAATTGAATAGCCTTTGTACAAATTAGACACCCGTCTCCTTTTCATTGGTCTCAAGCCCATATGTCAGTCAAACGTCATGGATAGTTTCTCATTATTCATCCCGATGGATGAGCTGGCTGAGTGGGTTGTCAGCAGCCTAGCTGCTCTGGACAAGAACTATAAGTGAGATGTTGTTGTCGGACCTCATTCAGGCATCTGATTCGATTCGTTACATGACATTGTGCTTTAAGGGGATGCTCATACGAGGCCTTTTTTATAGAATCTGTGAGACAGAGGAAGAAACACCCCTCGATTTTACATATGTCAGATTGCTTGGGTCGTGAGGAAATCAGTTTCAGGATCTTTGGTAGCGTAGGACTTGATCTCTCTCTTCCTACAGACGAATAATAGTAACATTAATATACCAACGGTATATCAAGAAGTAAACGGACTTTGTTCGTTAGTCCTTGCTATAGCAATCGTTCAGTCAAAGTAGGTAAAAGTATTTTGAAATAATAACGGGTTTATGAGTTATTTATATAATTTTAAGTTGATTTTTTTTTTGGACAGTTCATTTTTAAACAATTTTTTTTTTATCATGGAAATTTAAGATTGGAAATTCCAGTAAACATAAAATGTAATAGTCAAACTCAGATTGAGTAGTCGAGAGAAATCATTAATGTATTGAAAAATCAAGTATTTTATCTGCCGTAGCATGCATATTGATTTTGTTCCTGATTTTCATCCATCGTCAGAACAGATTCACCAAATTCGGTAGAGAGATCACTTCAACGTAATGTTTCTGTTACACTCATACTTGTTGGTTGTAGGTGTGAGGCCCAATTTGCAGTTTGCCGCCAACCTTTTTACATATCAATTTACTTACATTTTTTCTTGTATTAACCTTGCTTGTATTTCACATTTATTTATTACTTGTACAAGCTTTTCACTGTCCATAAACTTTGCATTGCCTTTCTTTAAAATTTATCTATTCTTATTAGTACAGTTTACTTTTGAAATAACTTTATTAAAATTTAGTTATAAAGTATTCTTCAAAACATGTTATTTATTATACACTGTTTTCTAATGTCTAATCATAATTTATAATAATTCCAGTTTGTTATGAAACACAAACATACATACATATAGTAACATAACCTTATAACCTCCCCATATATATAAAACTAATAAGTATGAGTGTAAAAGAAACATTACCTTGAAGTGAACTCTCTACACAAACTTGCTCTGACGATATGGACGAAAATTCGAAACCGATCAGGAACAAAATCAATGTGTATGCTACGACGGATAAAATATCTGATGTTATCCAGCATTGCGGACCCACCCACATTTTCAGCATTGAAAAATGTTTACGGTTACCAGTCACCGAAAGTCACACTCAACACTTGAGTCGATTAAGCATTCCAAAAAAAGGCAGGAAGGAACTCAATGATTTTAAAAATGTTTAGGTATATCATCAATGTCACCCACCAATCATATGTGTCCAGGCAATGTTAGAAGAGAATCGCCTAGTTTCTGTCACGGAGTTAATTAGAAAGTTTAGACATCTCCTATTGATCAGTTCACGCAATTTGAACTGATTATTTGTGGGACTTTCAAAGCTTTCTGCGCGAAGGGTGCCTAAATTTTCTTATACAAAAGAGAACATGATAGTTGTATGATGGGGATCAATAAAAGACGCTAAACAGGCTGTTTTAATGTGATTTACATCGAAGGACGCTACTTTCAATAAAGAAGGTTTCCGAGACACTGGATATAAAAATGTCTCATATGATGATAGATAAAATTTTATTAGCTTATATTTTTATGTTTTATTTATTCATCCGGTTACTTTTTGATAAACCCTCATATGTACTGTTGGTCTAAAAATTGAAATTTGAAATTCTAACACGTCTGCAATACTTCAATGTTGTTTGATAAAAGTTACAAATGACTTTGTTGAAATTATATGGACCCCTACTACAAACTGAACCAGTCATCTGGTCACTATGTTGACTGAAGACAACAATACCTACTGTTTATGTTATTTACATAATATAATCTCTCTCTGGTATCTGTTAATCGTATCGATATTGTCATATTGCAACTAACACCATGGAGTAAATAATGCAATGCAACTGACACAATGTAAATAATCCATCTATCTGTTTGTTTCAATTGTTCACTTCCAATTTTATTTCAAATGACTTGAGTGAAAATTTAAAGATATGAATTTTCCCCATCAAAAGCAGGTTATTATTTGATGTTTTACTTCAATATTTGCTGGCTTTTCTTTTGTTACCATGTTATAATGTAAAAGTTTTCATTTCTATTTCTAACAAACTATTAATATTTGATGCTAGCTAAACCCGGCCACGCTTTCCTGTGGCTCAGTTGATTTTAATTATTAGGGAATTAATAGAAGTTTTATAGTTAACATAGATTCAGCAAGAAAACACATCATTCAATTTAATACCCTACTTTGCGTTGCTGTGAACAGAAAGGAAAGAAAGAAAAAAATGTTTTTAACTGAGTCCTTTTTCTATTGTAAAGCTAGTAAATGGACTACATTTTTTTATTTGTCCGTTTTCTGTATAAACATAAAGATCAGACGGTTTACTGACTCTGGAGCATGCGACATATAATTGACCATGAGAGAAGCATTCGTTTTCTAAATTCAAGCCGCACATTTGCAAAGATTGTCCTTGTGCTTTATTGATGGTCATGGCGAACGCAAGGCGCATTGGAAATTGAAGTCGTTTGAACTTGTACGTCTGTCGGTACGAGTGGTATTCGTGGAAATAGTATGTCTTCACCTTTATGAGGTTCAATGAGAATTGTTGCTTCATTAACTACTAATCGTGCACCATTGCATAACTTGGTTGATTGATGTTTTGGAGTAATATAATTAATTGGCAGTCCAATTTTCAAATTTTAGAATATGTGGCGGTAATCCGGGAACATCGAGTGAATTAAGAAATTCCGTGGGAAAATTCACAACTTCATTTTGGTCCATCAAGGAGTCAATGGATTTGTATGTCACTGTTTCACCTGCGATTCTGTTTAGAATGATGTTGTACATATGGAGTACATCGACATTTTTAGCCGCTAGAATGGCTCTTCCGCTTAACCATGCGTGATTTGTTTCGATGCTTTAGAATACTTTGTCTACTAATACTGCGCGAGACTCGTGTGTGAGGTACTTCGAGACTGATGGCGGTGAGAAATACTTATAAGTAGTTGAGAAAGAAGTTCAGAGAGCGCGCCACGATCGCAACGCGTCTGCGCGTCTGTCTATTTCTGCCAAACTCGCGAAACGCTCGGAATTTCCCGTTTACGTGGGAATAAAAAGTATTATATAAACACTCTTATATAGAAATGCAACGTTGTGTGAAAAAATTTCAAGTCAATCCAGCGACTACTTTTCGAGTTTTGCGGCCGCAAACATACGGATGCTGAATTTTTATATATATAGATAGCTAGAATAAGTAATATTGCTTGGTGACAAACTTAAGTTACAGTAACCAGAAATAAATGTTTTAACAAATTTTCTCTGAACATTGGATATTTTTTACTTTGCGATACTAACATAAATACAGAGAGGTGGCGATGGTGGGGATTTTATGTAGCATTCAAGGCAGTTATTGGTTGAAATGAAAAAATACACAGTAACCTAGAACGAGACAGCGTCAATCAACATTGGACAGACCTGAATATAAAATTTGTAAATTTAATGTCATACATTTCTTAGAAGCTCGTAAAAAAACATTTTTTCTGGGGAAACTCTCAAATTAAAAGTGTTACGCGTATTTGTGTGAGTATCTATTCCAGTTTAATGAAAATTGTTGCAGTCATTTTTTTTGAGATAATTTTTAAAAAAATCACAGAAATCTGTTCAATGAAAAAAATCACTTCTGGTTAACCATTTTTTTTTTTCCTTGAATTTGAAATACTAGCATTACTTCCATAATATATCTTAATAATATAAAAATGATAAAACCATAAATTGTACTAAAGTTGGAATGCTAATTGCAATGATGAAATCAAATCACTTTTTAAAAAAAAAAAAAAAAAAAATTGTTCTGGAAAAATTGATTTTAGAGATTTCCGGAATTTGTGGCCGCATATCACACTACTTTAATCTGCTCTGCTGTTAACATACTTAGCACAAACACGCACACAAAACACACACACACACATATTCATATACATACAAACAGATTCATTTTGAATAACCATTCCTTCGGATTCTGGGATCCTCAAAATGTGTATTTCCAGTAAAGATTAAATCTAGAAAATTTGTCACAATCCGCCACAATACTAAAGCTTAACGTTCTGTTATCCCAAATCTCAGGAATAACTCTAGAATAAAGCAGAAACGTTCTGTTATCCCAAATCTCAATTTTAAAACAGCAGAATAAAGCCAAAACTCTGGAGTAAAGCTTAATGTTCTGTTATCCCAAATCTCAGGAATAACTCTAGAATAAAGCAGTAACGTTCTGTTATCCCAAATCTCAGGAATAACTCTAGAATAAAGCAGAAACGTTCTGTTATCCCAAATCTCAGGAATAACTGTAGAATAAAGCTTAACGTTCTGTTATCCCAAATCTCAGGAATAACTCTAGAATAAAGCAGAAAAGTTCTGTTATCCCAAATCTCAATTTTAAAACAGCAGAATAAAGCAAAAACTCTGGAATAAAGCTTAATATTCTGTTATTCCAAATCTCAGGAATAACTCTAGAATAAAACTTAATGTTCTGTTATCCCAAATCTCAATTTTAAAACAGCAGAATAAAGCCAAAACTCTAGAGTAAAGCTTAATGTTCTGTTATCCCAAATCTCAGGAATAACTCTAGAATAAAGCTTAAAGTTCTGTTATCCAAAATCTCAGTTTTCAAACAGCAGAATAAAGCCAAAACTCTAGAATAAAGCTTAATGTTCTGTTATCCCAAATCTCAGGAATTACTCTAGAATAAGCAGTAAGGGAGTAGGAAGGGATTAGCTCAGTGGTAGCGCGCTAGACTAGCAACGCGGAGGTCCCGGGTTTGAATCAAGCATGCTGCCCTTAGATTTTCTCTTCCTAGTAGCCTCTACAACTCACTGTCCGGTGATGGGCAGAGTTGTCTGTAGCTAGAGAACACAGCTTGGTAGAGGCCGGCTGTGCATGGAGAAGGCTCCGGGGGCACAATTGATCTTTCAGATCGCAGAGCAATAATCCCCTACAACAATCTACAACTGCAATTTATCATGCGCAATCAATCGATTGATTATTACGTGTATAAATGTGTCGGAATAATGAAATCAGGAATTCTCTGAAAATATCAATTTTTACAACCGAACGAAAATTAAAAGATTATTAAAAAGAATTGATTTTATACCATTTAAAAAAAGTTTATACAATTTGTATGGTTGACTAGAGAAAAGAGATGATTGGACTATCCAAAGGTAAGCCACACCCATCTTAAAGGTTACTCTAACGCCAGGACTATTTTGTGTTCACCAACAGATTCATACCTTATTATTAAATAACGAAAAATCATATATATTATATGTTTATATAACGATTTACATACAAATTTTTATGATGCCAGTTCAATAAAAATAATTGCCTACAATGAGTTTTTGTATAATAATTAGTAATCTAGGCCATGGTAATCTATTCAACATAACACACGTTGTGCTAGTTATGTTCTATAAGTCTAGTTCATAATCTCCCGCTTTCTTTTCTTTTTACTTTATCTTAGGATGGGATGTATAAAGAAGTATTGCGGATTGTGCTAAATTTTCTAAATTTATTCTTTACTGGAAATGCACATTCTGAGGACACAGAATCTGAAGAAATGGTTATTGAATATGAATTTGTTTGTATGTATGAGTGTGCTTTTTTGTGTCTGTGTGAATAAAATATCATGCTCCACTTAATCTGAGTACTACATGAATTCCGTGCATCTGATGGATATATTGAATATATTAGTTTTCACGGAAGAAAGTGACAGAATCAGGAACGTTAAAGTGTCTATTAGTACGGTAGTATTGTTGAGAATGTAAAGTCTAATTTTCTAGAAACTTGAAGTTCCACAATGAATTTTATAAATTCAGAAAAGAATTGAGGCTATAATAAAGTAGATTTTGTAGGAGGCCAGCACTTGCCTTGAGTGACAAGATACTGCAGGAGAACATCCTTGTGATTCAAACAACAAATAATGATACACCGTCTGCGGCGAGGTCCGATCGCAGGAACAAGCTGGGTTTGGAACAATGTCTAGTCGGTGTCAATGTTCGGGCATGTTCGTGCCCGAAAAGGAGCTGGGTGAGTCTGAAGTTAGTTCTTACGTGATCCATACAAGAGGGCTTAAAACAGAGGGAAAGAACTCCTTGGTTAGTTGGCCAGTCAATGAGCTTAAAATATACTTATATATAAATAAAAGTTGGCTGAGAGACAAACCAGATGCGGAATGTAAACATTTTTAGAAACTATATAAAAAAAAAATTCTGGTGTGAAACACTCACACAACTTTCTCTTACTCCAGTTTTCAAAATTATAATTGACAAATTTTATAGTTTATGTACCAAATTCGTCGAAAATTGAAAAAACAGTTGAATTAAAAGCGCACTTCCGGTTTACTAATTTTCTTGAAACTGGGAATTTTAGCAATCTATTTATTTTTAATTAATTTTGTTTGGATGATAGAATTGTATAATCAACTATGATAGGCCTTTAGAGGAAGCTGTAACCTCCCTCCCCTAAAATCAAACTACGTCATCAAGCTACGCTGACTTATCCATTCTTTTACGGCTGAAAATGGAAACCTCCAAAAACTGCAGACGTGGTCGTAATCCTGGTTGGCATTTTTGCCAATTGATCCGCTAATTCATTTCCAGCCGTTCCTGCATAAGCCTTCACCCATGAAAATGAGTTGAGGCAACGATTTTTTGAGTCTAGATAAACTGCGCATTATTTTTTTTCTGTTAGAGGAAGGTGGTTGCTGCGTTTCTTACTGAATCAAGGGAAACTCGACTATCCGTAACAATTGCTAACATTTTGACCAGAGCCTAAATTTTGGTCTACCCAGTCTAAAGTCTTAACTATAGCTAACTGCTCAGCCTGATTGTTTGAGCAGCGACCATCAAAGCTTGAATTTCATATCAGCTAGAGTTTCTTCATTTCTAAATACAGCATCCGAAATGAATGTGTGCTAAGTACGTTAACAGCAGAGCTGGTGAAAGAAGCGAGCGAAATATTGCGGCCACAAATTCCGGAAAGCTCTAATCAATTTTTCCGGATTTTTTTTTTCAAACGTGATATGATTACATCATTGTAATTAGCATACTAAGTTTAAAGAAAATCGTCATAGTTGTTTTCGAGAAAAACTCAAAAAGTTTGATCTGTAAACTCACACTTCTCGTTAACCAATTTTCTACAGATTTCTCCGGATTAACTTTACAAAGTTTCATTCCCATCTAGGCTCAATGTAAATATTATTTTCAGAAAGCTTTAAGCTTTAAAATTTTCCATTAACTGAGCCCTTCCATCAGACTATTTCTTCTACTTCCTTTTTAAACGATAATCTCACATCCTTCTTTCATAATCTCATCCAGAACAATTGATATAGAACCATGATATACAAGCACATGGTATTTTGAAGGCCAGGTTAAATATCGTACTTTATAGCGATGCCAAAAGAAATAAAAGATTCTGGAACTTTCTTTAAAAAAAAAAATATACTTATATAATATAAATAAAAGTTGGCTGAGAGACAAACCAGATGCGGAATGTAAACATTTTTAGAAACTATATAAAAAAAAAATTCTGGTGTGAAACACTCACACACCTTTCTCTTACTCCAGTTTTCAAAATTATAATTGACAAATTTTATAGTTTGTGTACCAAATTCGTCGAAAATTGAAAAACAGTTGAATTAAAAGCGCACTTCCGGTTTACTAATTTTCTTGAAACTGGGAATTTTAGCAATCTATTTATTTTTAATTAATTTTGTTTGGATGATAGAATTGTATAATCAACTATGATAGCACTTTAGAGGAAGCTGTAACCTCCCTCCCCTAAAAGTGCCCTTAAATGAATTTTCCCAGAGAAATGTTTTAAATAAATGATGTACATCTTTGTATGTATAGTTTGTATGGGAAGTTTCAAGAAAATCGTGGGAGCCATTTTTGAGAAAATCGCGAAAAAGTGAAAAAAATGATTTAGTAAAGGTGGTAAAGTAAACGCACTTCCGGTTTTCCAATATTTTTCAAACTCGGAATTTCAACAACATATTCAATTCTAATTAACATTATTTAGATGGCAGAATTGTCTAATAAACTAAATAGCACTTTAGATGAAAACCTAACCCCACCCCTCCCCCAGAAGTGCTCTTAAATGAATTTTGCCCTTAGATTTTTCTCTTCTTAGGATCCTCTACAGCTCACTGTCCGGTGGTCGGACAATGTTGTCTGTAACGAGAGAACACTGTCCGGAGGCCGGCAGTGGGCTGAGAAGGCTCCGAGCGCCAATGGCCCTAGATATTGACACGCCTTAAATTAAAAAAAAAAAAATATATATACATATATATATAGGTATACATTAGAAGGAGAGGGAAGAGTGCGAGAGTGAGAGGGAATGATAGTTTTATTCTTTCAGACATTTTAAGTTCAGTACCTAATGAAATCCCTACTCATAATGGTAAAGAACGGAGGAGGTAAATAAACATACTTAGTTAGTTCAGTTAGCAAGGGAAGCATATATTTGATGAAAAATAACTCTTAGATTAAATTGTAATTTCCTGAAAAGCACTACTTAAACAAGTAAAAAAAAATCAAAGTATATTAATTACTAAAATAATTTGTCCAATGTATTAATTAATCAATCAAATAAATAAATATATATTTATTTTTTTTAGTTGGTCTATAAAATAAGTAATTTATTTCCGTTTTTTTTTTAGAGACTAAATGAATGAATTTATAGAACTGGGGTACCTTTCATAAAGGATATTGATTTTACTAATAATTTATCGGTTAACAAGAAATATAGTTGGCCGTTTTCTGAGAAATTTAGAAAAATAGTTACGTAGATTTGTAAATATATTGGGGTCGCATTTCATTTCACAGTGTACTATACGAATAAAAAAATATATTAAATTTGGTTTAGTTCGTTCTTGAAAATGTTAGTTTAGTTATATAGTTTTTCTAAATATTATCATTGTGAATTCATGGAAAATATGTCAGAAAACTTTTTCATCCAAAGAAATCATTTTATTTTTTTTAATATAATTTGTTAAAATCATACGTTTAACTTTTTTTTTTTTTTTTTCTTTCTTTTTTTTTTTATAACAAAATAATAAATTTATTGTTTCTTTTAGATAGAGAATGAGATGTAATTAATTAATTAATAAATAATGTTTTATTTTTACCAAAAGAAATACAAAAATTATTAATATTTACATTAATAGACAATGGATAAATAGTCCGTCTGTCGAGTTGAATAATAACTAATGTATCCATAAATAAATAAAGAAATAATAAAACACTGTGTTTAAAAAAGAAAATAACATTTCATTTTTGAACTAAAAATACAATCATCTTAAATGAAGCTATTAAACAAACTAACAAAGTAAAAAATTGTTCTTATCCATCTAGTTGTAATTAAATTCACTCACTAAAAACTTCCTGTAAGACATCGCTTTGTGACAATATTTGTATAAAAGGTTCCAACTTTCATCATTGAGAATGGCTATACAATTATCCAGAGTTAGATTTCTGGATCCAAAACATTCTAAACGGTAAGGCGACTAAAATCGGGCATTCACTCTGAAAGTGAGACACACTTTCATAAGTATTTAAATTACAGAGTGAGCAATTATAATTAAAGTTTTGTCTCCATGGTTGATAATTGAAGTCCATCATCTCAAATCTCAATTTGAAAAACAGACTAACTTTGTAAATACTAAATTGGCGATATATTCCAGATTATGATCGAGCCACAAATAGACGAGATGAAACCTCAAGGCCGACTTATTAGCTAGAAAAGTATCCCTCTGATTCACTCTCATTTTTTCCGACAGCAAAGCTACAAAATTTTTAGCAGAATCTACATTGAAATTATCTACATTTAGCTGATTAAAAATTCATGTGCTTTATCTATCCAGGTTTGGCATTTCTTGACCAAATACACTCTAACTTAACTAGATAGGCCAGATTATTAAAACTGCTAAAGTGTTTTGACAATAAATGAAGATGTAATTGCAAAGTATACAAATACAAGACTTCAAGTATAGTCTTCAAATATCAGGCTTAGTTTGGGGTACTATTTGGGAGTTGGAATTTCTCTAATACATCATATTCTTTGTATCCCCATACCTGGGCCGCGTAACAAACAATAGACCGTTCAACTGCTTCAAACACCCTCCACTTTACGTCAAAAATAACATTTTTATTATGGAATAAACTCCCCATCGTACGATTAAACCCTAACTTAGCTAACTTTATTTTTTCTTCAAAATGTTCTTTAAAAGTTATCTGGGGGTTCAAAATTACACCGAGGTATTTATAGGTTTTAACAATTTCTAAATTCTTTTTTTTAAAACCTCCACTTTTCATTGGGCCTTAATTTTGGTTTGTGATTTTGTAATATCATAAGAAATTGAGATGTATTCTGTATATCAAATTGTAGCAATTGTTGGCCGTTAGAATTGATGAGAAGTATCTGTTGGTTGGCTGATCGGCCGAAGGGTATCATAAGACAACACCAAAAATTTTTTTCTTTCAAGTGTTTTTATTAGTAACCCGACGTTTCGACAAACATTGTTTGTCTTCTTCAGGGGCTATCTTAGATTGAAAAATTTGTATGTTCTATCATTACATGTTTAATTACTACTGTGGATACCATTTAATTAAACATGTAATGATAGAACATACAAATTTTTCAATCTAAGATAGCCCCTGAAGATGACAAACAATGTTTGTCGAATCGTCGGGTAACTAATAAAAAACACTTGAAAGAAAAAAATTTTTGGTGTTTTCAACAGATACTTCTGATGTATTCTGTAACTTTATGTAATCTAGTGAACGTTATAGTAAAATATATGACTCCTAATTACATTATTATTAAATTATTTAATTTTAGCGATCATTGTTCCAATGATCACGTTATTGCGGATTTAGAAGTATAAAAGTTGTTTTAGCTATTACATTAAAAAGAGCCTAGAAAAGTTTCCAAGCGCTTTTAATGCTCTAGTATAATTATTGTGTGTGATTACATCTAATCTATTTTAATTTATGAAATACCTTAAGTCAGTGGTCTCACATTCAAATTGCATGCGGGACAAATGCACGATTGGAAAGCAGCTGACGGGCAGGATTTGTAACAAAATAAAAGTGAATATATAATATATAACACCCAATTTACCACTAAATAACTTACTTTTACTAACTTAAATTAAAAAATAAACAAATTTTTAGAACAAAGCCACAAACCTATTTATTCTATCTCTTTTGCAGTCGCTCATATAAGTTCAGTTCATATCTCTATGGCTCTAAAATTAAAAGCACAATATTTATGTCAAATATATAATTGAATTGTGTTCGTGGGCTATGTAAAATTGGTACGGGGCGTGACAGGTAAGAACAAGAATATACTGTTACTGATTTGTTCTTCATCCTGGTATTTAAATTGAAGTTATTAAGATAATGAACACAGATTAATTAAAATTGACATTAACATAATAAAGGATATTTTTATTTCTCACAAAGCTTTCGGATATATACATTCCACAAAAATTCAAATCAAACCACACTCTTCTTCTTCGAACATCGTCTTGTTTTTTTTTATGTTACCAAATCCTCTTCATTAACTTTCCCTCACAGTAATTAGTTAAAATAAATAATTAAATTATTTAATTACATTCGACTATCCTGTAGCAAAACTGGACTCAATTTTTTTGAACTTAATAATGAATTAATATTTTATATCATAGACTTGTAATTAAAACAATTCCTTTAATAAGTTGTCTAATCAATACTTCATTTTGGGCTAACATTCTAATTAAGATAACCTCTTGTCTTATCCAACCTGTCTTTGTTGTTGTGTCATGTAAAGAATTCCTTTTTTCACTTTGTTCTCCAGGACGAAAATTTCGCCTGCGGAATATTCGTCGTTTTCCCAGAGAATCCATATCATTTTATCTATTACATAACATATAAGTTGTGATGATCCCAATAGAAACTCCGAAGTCTATTTTAAGAACTTTGCAAATTCCTGTCCATCTTTTAAAGTAATTTCACAATTTCAATCACTTTTTTTTTTATATAATCATTACAATCGATAAATAACTTAAACTCTTTGAATTTTCCTTATTGCTATTAATTTAATGACATGAAGCGGCACTTTTTGGGTCCATTCAAATTAGGTCTGTACCCTGAATTTATGATCGTCCTGCGAATAAACATCTCCAACATTTTTACAACTTACTTGCGCACCAAAAAAAGTGATCAGAACTAAAGTCAGCTTAAACGTTAAAGAAACTACCCGGCTCCAATCAGCTGTATGAGAACCAGACTATGAAAAGGTAAACAAAATTTTAACGTCTAAATAAAACTGGTAAATTAACGTGTATCATCAAAGAAACTGAAACTTATTAATGATGATTAGAAAGGAAAGAAAGTTGGAAAGGAAAAATTAAGTAATTTTTAAAAAAAGGTCAGAATCGTCTCAAGGACGGTTTTGGAAAAGTGATACAAGCGATTTGACTAATTGATCTTTCTTAAACAAGTTCTAATGTCTACTGAAATACTTATACAAAGTAAAACGATTTCTTCATTAAACTAGATCTTTATTATGCCAATACTTGAGAATTGTTTAACCCAAAGTACATATAGTATCTAGATTATTGGGGGTAAATAGATTAAAAAAAAAAATCTGGTTTGAAATACTCACAATTTTTTCTCTAATTACAATTTACATAGTTATAATTTGACTCATAATGTTTACTAAATGTTTTAGTTGTATTCGATGTTACGTCGATGATAGAATCGACGACTTTTTTTTGAGAGAAGCGTAATTTTCCAGTTACCATAATCTTTCCAAAATCAATTAGCTAAAAAAAAATGTTTCAAATGAATTTGATGTGTCTGTATAAGTATAGTTAGTATATCAAGTTTGGTGAAACACGTTTGTGTCATTATGGAGAAAATCACAAAAGATTGGAAAACAACCAGTTCAGTAAAGTTTCCCCGAATTATGAGTTAGACACATTATTTTGTTATTATTTATGTCAAGTAACGTGTTAAAAATCAACTGTTCTGGCACTCTATATGTTTATAATGTATATTTTTGTAAATATTGACCTAAAATAAATATATATATTTGATTTGTTCAGTAAAATTGTAGGTCAACCAATTCAGTAAACTCGAAATTTTCGGAATACATTTAATTCTAATTAACATTAAATAGAAGATAAAGATGAAAAGACATATTAGTTGATGAAAAGATGAAAAGACACATCACTCCTCCCTCAAAAGTTCCCTTAAATGAATTTTTCCAGATAAATTTTGTTCCAAACAAAAGTTATAGGTCTTAGTGACTATTTAAATATGTATGTTTAATTATATAGGTTAAATATGTAAGTTTAAAGGAAATCGTTGGAGCCATTTTCGAGAAAATCGCAAAAAATAGCTGAAAAATTCATCGAATAAAATGACAGTTCCAATTTGACCAAAATCTTTTTTCTGGGACTCTTGAGAACACACTTGAATTCCAGAACAGTAGAGAAGGTGAATCATTATGAAGAATTGAAGCTGATGTTAGAAGCAATGAATGGAGCTGCCGTCTATTTTGAGACGGGAGACCACTTGGCGGTGCTTCTTGGTGAGTAGACCACTGTTTTCCAGGCTGAGGTATATGTAATTCTTCTTTGTTGTATCTTGGTTGAGAAGGTACGTAACACTAACTTATAAGCGGCGCTGAAAGCGTTCAGTTCATGTGTCTTCACTTCCAGATTGGTGTTAGAATGTTCTAAAAGGCTGGAAGAGCTTTCTTCTCTGAAGGATGTGCTTCTAGTCTGGGTACCATGTGATATGGGAATTTTTGGGAATGAGGAAGTGGATAGGTTTGCCAAACTAGGAGCCTTCCTCCTTTTCATTGGTCCCAAGCCTTCTGTTGGTGGGTCTTTTGGCACAAATCTGTCAGGCTTCCAGTCATGGACGGCCTACAGCATTCATCCTTATGGATGAGTACAGTAGGTTGTCGGCAGTCTAAAATGCTCATTGAAGGCCGGCTTTTATTGAGGGGGTCCTGGATCTTTCACGGACCCCCCCTGAGGTATCTGGTTGGTTTCCTCACTGGGCATTGTAATTTAAGGAGACATCTCTATACAATGGGGCTCATGCCTGACCCGTTTGGTAGAGTCTGTGAGAGGGAGGAGGAAAACCCATACATCTCATGACGATTGTTTGGGCTGTGAGGAGATTAGGTTCAGGACCTTTAGCGGGAATAGGATATCGGTGTCCTTTCACGGTTATGGTTCGATTTGTTCGGACTGTGGTAAAACTTAGATGGGTAAAATCTTACTGGAGTAAGAAATTAGAGAAATGGGTATGCTGGAAGAAAGAAGCTATAACAATTGGCTCGGTTTCAAGAAAGAAGAGAACTGGTTGGAATATAAAGAAACATTATAGTTAAAAACAAAGTCCAGGCAGTAAAAATCGCCCTGTTGGAACGAACTTGTAGCAAAGTGGAAAGTTGTTTGGGATATAACTTGTACAGGAAAGCTTCAAGAACTCTGAAAAACCTTAGAAAGCAAAAAAGAAACTAGCAATATCTTCCAAGAAGAAGAAACACTTCAAAACATTGGTCTTCCAAACATTATGGAACACTGTTTAAGGAAAATTGGGTTGAATTCTTGGAGGATGGAAATGTAGATAGATTACAAAGATGAACTAGTTCTTCACATTGAGAAGGAAGAAGTGGAGAATGCCATTGAAATTCCTAATAGGAAATGCTCCAGGTCAGAGTCCAGTATTGTCTGTTTAATTACACCTAGTAACCTGAACAGAGATTCCTGGGTAAAGCTTGAAGGCGTCTGTCCCTGCTCTCCAAAGAGGAGAAATCTTAAACAGACAAGCCTCGACATAGTACAATGTTGCATATATAGGATAGCATATAAAGTATCAATGCTGATTCTTCATCTGCCTGACAAAATTTACACAGGTTATCCATTGCTAGTAGCCCTACAATAAGCCTGGGAAAGTAGAAATGTATAAATCAACATCTTAACCAGCCTCTGGCCTGGGGTTTTTACCCACAATTCTTGTGATCTACAATGCGCCCTTTGCTTAAATGGCTGCAATCAGGTGGCATTTTGCAAAACTGCAAAAAGGTTCAGGTCCAATAAGGGGGTTCCTAAGGGGCCCTTCTAGACAAGGTGATCTGTTATCCAGTCTGTAACCTGAATGCCTGGGCGCCCAAATCGAAAAACCTTAAAATCCTTATTTTGGCTACTAATTTCAATGGATATACCAATCCACCCCACACCAACCTCGCATTGACTTCGCTAATATCGTAAAGTAGCCAGGCTGTCTGAAAAGATTCTCGAGTTAGCGACCCCTCGTTTTTTTCTTATCTCCAGTTGTGCAATCAGAAGAAATTTAAGTTCCAAAGGTTTGAAGCAGGGGTACTGGTTGTCACCAACATTGTTTAAGATGTTTTCTCATTATAGAAAACACTGCCAATCGCCGGACAGCGAATCTTAAGGGCTTCTAGAGCGAGAAATTCTAAGGACGGAACTGCTGGAATTGATCCCAGGACTGCCGCCTTCCAACAACTGGTACCCTCTAAGCCAGTGATGGCGAACCTATGACACGCGAGCTCATTTTTGGTGACACGCATCTTCAAAGATAAAAAATGTCATAATTCAAAAAAATCTTTTTTTTCTGATAATGTAGCTCATATAGTTAGCAACTCTCTCTGTTTACTACATATTTTGTGTTTAGTTTGTTTCATGGAAATTATAAATACCGATTAACATTTTTTTTAATTTTATCCCTGAAAAAGACAATAAATTTGTCGAAACGTTGGAAAAGATTTAAAAAAAAGTGTACATTTTATTGACCGCTCCTCGAGATCTGCTTTAGTGGTTTTGCTTACAATTTTTTCATCCACATATTTTTGTGAGACATTGTTCTCAGCATTAAATAATATTAAGACAAACAAACGGAATCGGTTAACAGATGAATCAGTGGCGCTTGCTTGGCCTTGAAATGTACCAAGTATAAACCCGAAATAGAAGATTTAGCAGACAAACTTCAGCACCAAAAAAGTCATCAGAGACATTTTCCGCGGTAGCCTGCTTCACTTTGTAGTCATCGACCGGTTTCGGGCGTTCGCCCATCTTCAGGATGCGTTTTTCAGACAGTGTGACAACACCGACATACACAGAGCAAACTTAGTTTTCACACTCAAGTTTGCTCTGTACAAGTCTGTGTTATCGCATTGTCTGAAAAACGCATCCTGAAGATGAGCGAACGCCTGAAACCGGTCGATGACCACAAAATGAAGCAGACTAACACGGAAAATGTCTCTGATGCTTTCCAGCTCTGCGTAACCAACCACCACACCAAAAAAGTCACTAATTTTTCATATGTATTTATTTTCTAATTGTATAAATTTATATTGTTTTT
>JAAEAF010005973.1:0-17706 GCA_011037195.1 Triatoma infestans
CTGACGCAGTATAATGTCGAAATAAGGAAGGCCAAGCGTAAAGCCTGGCGAAGATTCTGTGAGGATGTAGCAGACACTTCGGAGTGCGCGAGAATCCACAGAATCTTAGCAAGAGAAGGTACTGCGGACAGGGTAGGGTTCCTGAAGAAAGATGACGGAACCTACACTAACTCGATAGAGGAGTCGCTGGAGTTGCTCATGAGCACACATTTCCCAGGGTCCTCTTATGGAGAGGCCCCTTCAGAGGTTGAGGGGCTGAGAAGGCCTGGTTGGGCGGATTGGAAAATCGCGAATCACGTCATACAGCCGAATAGGCTAAGATGGGCGATTGGAAGATTCAAGCCCTATAAAGCACCAGGCGTGGATGGAATTTACCCCGTCTTCCTGCAGAAGGCGGTGGAGGTGTTGACACCACACCTATGTAGGATCTTTAGAGGCTGTTTGGCCTGGAGATTCATACCGATAGAATGGCAACAGGTGAAGGTCGTGTTCCTCCCGAAAGTAGGGAGATCGGTAGATCAAACGCCAAAGTCGTTTAGGAAAATAAGCCTGTCCTCCTTTCTGTTGAAGGTGATGGAGAGGATGGTTGACAGGTTTATAAGGGACGAGATCTTGAGGATTAATCCTCTCAATAATCGCCAATATGCCTATCAGGCAGGGAAGTCCGTAGATTTGGCTCTGGACGACCTAAATAGGCTACTCCAGAAGTCGCTTGACGACAAGGAAATTGCGATAGTCACCTTTTTGGATATAGAGGGCGCTTTTAATAACGTGTCCTCAGAGTCTCTTGTTGGTGCACTGACAAGAAGGGGCACGCCCCCTACAATTAGTCAGTGGATAAGGACTAGTCTTTTGGGAAGGACTAATATAGCCACCATCGACAATTCATCTCTTGTGGCCAGGGGGAGTAGAGGCTGTCCGCAGGGAGGCGTTTTGTCGCCATTGCTGTGGACGTTGTTAGCCGATGACATCCTGACCAAATTAACCGCGGAAGGCTTTCATTGCCTAGGGTTCGCGGACGATCTGGCGATCGTGGTGAGGGGGCGGTTCGCGGTAACCGTCTCGGAGCGCACTCAGGGGGCGCTCAATATTGTGAACAAATGGTGTAGAGCGGAGGGTCTCTCCATCAATCCCCACAAAACTCAAGTGGTTCCTTTTACAAGGAAGAGAAATTTACAAGGCTTACAACAGCCAATGCTCGGAGGGGTCGCGATCCCCTTTGCCATGGAAGCCAAATATTTGGGGGGCACTTTTGACCGAAGGCTGACATGGAATTCCCATATTAATATCACCGCACACAAAGCCAAAATCGCCATGGGTAGGTGCAGGAGGCTATGCGGTAAAAGTTGGGGATTAAGTCCGAAGATGGCTCTGTGGATTTATACCTGTGTCGTGAGACCAATGGTAACCCACGGGGCGGTGGCGTGGTGGACAAAGACCTTGCAGATGGGGGGGCCGGGAGCGCTCGGAAGTATTTAAAGGCTGGCCTGTTTGAGTACGACGGGTGCCATGATGACTACCCCCACTGCGGCCTTGGAGGTCTTGTTAAACCTTCCAACCACTCCACATCTACGTCCAAGGCGTTGCAAGAGCAGTTGTGGCACGACTACAACAGGCACAAGCGCCCATTTATCCCAGGCACACTGGGAAGCATCAAGACCTATGGGAGGAGCTGGAGGCGGACTCGATTTTGGGCCTGCCTGCGGATATAATGACTCCTAG
This sequence comes from Triatoma infestans, assembly GCA_011037195.1. NCBI lineage: Eukaryota > Metazoa > Arthropoda > Insecta > Hemiptera > Reduviidae > Triatoma > Triatoma infestans. Next base: position 1,723 of record JAAEAF010005973.1, read on the forward strand.
GTATGACTTCCAAAAACCCTTCAAAGTCTTGATATTAGACAGAGGGGCATGGAAGAATGGGCCGCCAATTACAGGCGAATCTATGTGGTACACGGACGGGTCCAAGATGGGTGACGGAGTGGGAGCCGGCGTGTACGGGGCTCATCCGAGATGCAATATCTCGGTGAGCCTGGGAAGGCTAGTACGGTCTTTCAGGCGGAGCTAGTCGCGATTATTATCTGCGCCGCCGAAATAAGAAGACGGGGAGTGCATAACTCCAGAGTCGTCATTTATTCGGATAGCCAGGCTGCTCTGCGGGCAATTGACTCGTGGGAGATCAGCTTAAGGCTGGTGTGGGACTGCCTAGGTGCACTAAGGGAAATTAGTAGCCATAATAAGGTCTTCCTGGTTTGGGTACCTGGGCACTCGGGTCACAGAGGCAATGAGGCGGCGGACCGCCTGGCCCGGGAGGGTTCAATGGGAGCGCTTATCGGGCCGGAGCCGTTCTGTGGTGTCTCAAGATGCCTCAGGAGTGCATCCATTAAGCTATGGATGCAGGACCGATCAAGGGCATGGTGGGTCAAAACTCCAGGCCAGAGACAGGCGAAAAAGTTTATCTATAGCTACTCGCCCAAGCTAACTGCAGAATTACTCCAACTAGGCCGGGTGGCCATAAGGATAGCAGTTGGCATTCTTACTGGCCACTGTAGATTAAATAAGCACATGCATCGCATGGGCCTGGCAACGGATAGCCTGTGCAGGTTTTGTCAGGAAGAAGAGGAGACGGCACTGCATGTGGTATGTCAGTGCGAGGGGCTGGTCTGGCTAAGGTACCGCCTCTTTGGTAAAGAGAAGCTGGTGCCAACAAGCCTCAGCCAGGGCCCTCTCTCGGACCTATTAAGTCTTCTAAGGCAAGCAGGACTCGAGAGGGTGCTCTGATGGCGGGTGCTCTGATTGACCACCTGGGAGCCCCCCCCAATTCCACAGTTCGGTTAAGGACAGGATAGGGGGAGGGTCTCCAACTAGGGGGGTGCCACAATAGATCCTTGGGGTGTCGCGGTGGCGTAGGCTGAATAGCCAATTCCCCGGTAGAATCCCCCCCCCCCCCCCCCCCCACCCCCCCCCCCATACATCTAATATAAAATAGTCCTGCAAAATGGGTAATCCGTGAGGTGAAGATTGTGATTGATTGTACGCTGGAAAGAGATGGTGGAAATTTGTGGAGGAAAAAACATTGACAGCAGCAGAGAACCCTGCATCGTACTTCGAGTCACCCTGCATCTGTCCATCGAAGTATTTCATTGTCATTCTCCTGCGAACAATCCCATGTCTGCTGCGATCCACAACAAAAGAGTGGACTTCCTCCCATTCCCTTTTCTTAAATTATGTATCGAATACAAGCGATTATTAATAAGTGTTTAACATGCATTATGACAGAATCTACCATCTTAGTTGGCGTCTCGTGTGAGAGAATCTGCAAATATCAAAGGAGCTGCCACCAAAGCTGTCGTAGCGTCCTAGTTTAATACGGTCATTACTTCTTGTTAATAAAATTGCTTAGAAAAAGGACTATTTTTCAGAACTCAAATTACCCCATCTATTACGCCCACTTCAATGTATCGACAAATGAGATTCAACCTGGACAGCCAGGCTTCCCTCTAGAAGCTGTGTCTAGTTCTCACCATAAATAGCAAAAACTGTACAGACATGTGAGGACTTTAGATGTCTCTAGATAAAGTTTGAAGAGTTAAGAAATCGCAAGAAACCAATCCTTCGAAGAAATCTAAACAGTGGACCAAGATAGAAATAGCCAGACACGTCATTTTTTTGACGGTTCAGTTTCTTTTTTGGCTTATATTTTCCTCCAGTATTAGTGATGATAAGCAATGGAAAGAGATTTTGAGAGAGAAGAGAAAAGTTTTCAAATAGGTCAGCCAGTATGGGCGATGAGATCAAACGGTCCATTACAGAAGGCGAAGATATTGTTGCTATGATCAGTGTAACTAACTCGTCTTCAATTGAAGAAATAAAGCCTGTAACAGTTGAATGGACTGAAGACGAGAGTACTGTTAAAGGAAAGACTGTTTCTATTTGCGACGTTTTTCCAGGATCTCCTGCGATTGACAGTACTCCGTTGAGAGAGAAAGTAGAGTACCGATTGAAGAAACTTCAGAAGGAAAGCCCCTGTGGTAGTGAATCGGAGGGTATCGCCTATATAAGAAGAGCCGCGTAATGAGGGAACCTTATCTGGAATCGTATGTAATATTAAAACTTTAAAAATAAAGAGATCTTGGCATTCATGTTTCTAAAAAAGCCCCGTTGGTAGGAAATGAAAATACAGTCACCAGACTAACGCCCCAAAGGAAGACCATCAAGAATACTGTTACTGAAAACAAACTTTTGCCAGAAGTCACAAACTGGGCCAAAAGATGTCACGAATCGTTAGAGCGAAAGGGAAGCAGCCTATTCCAACTCAGAGAGTTTGATGACTCTAAGAACGAATTCCTCAAGTTTCTTAGGGAAGCAAATAGTTCATTGCCAGAGGGCCTAAACACCCAGCAGCGACACGCTATTATAGTCTGCGAAAGAATAATCAAACTACATTGAAAGGAAAAGGGAAGAGTGAGATATATAATCCTCAGAGAGCAAAGAAGGCCCAGGCGCGTAGTCAGGAGCTATATCAGTATGAACTCGCCCAATACAATTATTACAATCGAAGAAAGAAAATGGTGCGAGAAGTTATGAATGCAGACAAACCTAGGCAGTGTTCATTCAACACTGAACAAGTGGAGAGCCATTTTAAGGCAGTGTTTCAAATGGCTGACCCGAATCATCGTATTTCATACGAACTCTCACAAATCGTCCTAAACCTGATATACTTTCGGTGGATTTAAGATCTGTTTTAAAAGCCATAAAGTCGACACCATTAGACACTTCGTCCGAGCCTAATGATGCGTACTATGAAAGCCTTAAAATTATCTCAGGTTTTGAAAACTATTACCGAAATTATATTAAAGATCTTCTATTTTCCAGTGCTTTAAGGTTAGATCGTACTATCCTCATACACAAAGTAAAGGCGAACCGAAGGAATTACCGTCATGGTGACCAATTACTGTTTTTTCTATAGTACGCGTATCATAGAGAGGCCGGGACACCTGACTGTTCTGGCAGAATCTATACTAGGGGATTCCCTAGGGATTTTAAAGTCTCATATTATGGACGATAGCCTTTGGCTAGAATTATTATACTTAACGACATTTAATTCTTAACGAATTATTATTCTTTTGTGACATTTGAAGATAATTTTTTGAATCTATACTGACCAGCTGATAGTTTTATTTTAGTATTTTTATTTTATAAGCTGATGTTATGTCCGCTCACTGATCAGAATGCTGTGCGTTCGCAGCGCAATATAGTTGTGCAGCCCCACTTTTAGATATAAAGTGTTTTTTGTACGAAAAAATTAAGATTTCTTGATAACACAGCAGTTTTAAGCAGTTAGCCAATAATATACACGTATATTAAGCCAGTTGTTTGGTTGACCTACTTAGAACAGTTACAGAGAACATTTATACAAGTTTGTGTTGGTGCGTGTTTTGGATATTGTTTGTTTAAAGCTGTTGTCAACTTGAATACATACATATAGCATTAAGGAAAGTTTTTTTGTTTAAATCTCTTTATACAAAAGGAATGAATAACAAAGGCTTTATCTTCTATATTGTATTTTATTTTTTTTTTTTTTTTTCTACATCGGTTGTCCCGAAGTTCGCCCCAAGGGAAGTTTTAGGGAATTATAACATAAGCTGTTTGGATATAAATATTATTACTTATTAAATAATTCCTCCATATTAATAATAAGTCTCTCCAATCTATATAGAAGACCATATCGGGTAAAGCTAGGCAGAGATGACGCGGTAGGCTAGAAGACGCAGGCGATTATTTCTCTTGTTTGCCACCACGTGGCGTCATGGAAGAGTTAGTCCAGGAGTAGAGAGATCAGAAGCGAACATATTGCAAAATTCTTCAGTTATTTTGTGTGTTCTTCTGTGTTCTAGGAACATTTATACGCATCAGCGTGTGTTTTCTTAACGTGAATTTTCATAAAGTTTAGTAAATTTTTTTATTTTTTTATATACTATATTGCAATTGAAATGAAAGATTTCCAGCTGTCGTTAAAGTTGGACTCGTAGACATAATGTTTACCAAGTTTCATGTCGATCAGCCATGTTACCTTCACAGAGGAGAGGTCTCCTATCTATGGTGCGTCATCTATCTTACCATAGTCGGAGAGACGGCCAAATGTATTTTGTATTTTGTTTCTGGAATAAATGAGAATGTCTTTATTTTGAAAAATAACATTTTTTTTTTAGATAATAGTAGTTGATACATGTTTTATAAGCATTATCTCTTTAATATATCTCCTATATATTGATATAGGGCATAACTTTGAAATGTGCGTCGTCCTCTCCTAGCTTTACCCGTTTTTTTCAAAATCTAATTCTCTAGAATTAAAAAAGTGATATTAATTGCATTTTTTAACACTTATCCGGTATCTATAAAGTCCAAGAAAATTTATTTAGAATTTTCCATTTAAAAATTTCTAAAGGGAGTCTTAAATATAAGCCAAGAGTGGTAATGTCTTGTGATGCCTTATTCGTACTTTGCCGAGTCAAGGAAATTCGATAGGCACAGTGAAAATGTATCATGATACCAGACCTAATTAATTACTAATCAAGTTGTTTTTTTATGAATCGCTAAAATTTCGATTGATCTGGTTGAGCACAAAACAGAGTCGATGTTTGTTTGGTTGTTTGGATGAAGCTCAAAGTGGATGAATTTCTTTCATCTCACAGAAAAAAAAAAATGAGCTTCACCTTGTTTATAGATGTAAGCCTAAGTGCTGCAATCAGAGTAGTTGATCCAATAATCCCTCCTTATCTTACTTCGCTCTATATTGTTTGCAATGCTCATTATCTCCTAAGTAATTTAGTTTAGTCTAGAACAAAAAAAAAATCAAAATAATTATTGAAATGGCTTGAATGGGAAAGTTTCAGCGAGTGGCGGAGAGGGATCATGCAACATTGGCGGCATGGAATTTAAAGTCTCTTGTTTGTGGGAAAGGCTGTTTACAAGGAGCCACCATTAAATAGTATTAATAGTAATTAGAATGTTTTATGAAATTCTAGTTGAATAAAATTTGAATAGAATCCAAAATTTGAATGAAGAAATAGTTGTAAGATTTCAAACCATTTTTTTCCAAAATGGTAGTTCCTAAAGTTCATTTCCAAAATGGTAATACGCTCAGGAGAAAAACGATATTTCCTGTTAGCAAGAACCACAATTTCCGGTTGATACTTTGTTGTAATACAAAACTTGCTCAGAAAATCTAGACAAATAACATCTTGCTACGAATGAATTACGTGTGAAGAAAATTCATGATTTTGTTGTCTAATAATTCAATAAATTTAACTTGAGATTTTTTTTTTTAAAGAATTACAATGTAACAAATGATTTTTAGTTTCAAGGTTCATCACTAGAAGAGAATGCATGGGCTTCTTGTATAGGTGGGGGAAAGAGTTAAAAGAAAAGTAGAGCGGCAGGAATACAAAAGGTAGAACGCCGGGGGTTCCATTTCCGCAGGCGGTAATTGGTTTTAGGTATGGGGTAGTTAGTGAGAAAGGAGGAATGGAAATCATGAATGTAGGATTGGGAAAAGTAGTGGGGGTTATAACGATGGTGGTAGTGGGGAGAGAATGTATTATTGATCTGGTTGGCTGACACCTGTAGCGCTGCGTGACCCAGCCGCGCACTAGTGAATGAAATAACCTGTTCACTATCACATACTCCAGGCTAAATAAGGGATAAAGACTTCTTCTTCACCTGGTACACACCTTTCTACATGCCGCCTTTCTGATTAATCGTTGCCTTTTGTCACTAAACGTCTGCAAATAACATCATTTATAATTTGTTCATTGTATCCAGTTATAGCGTTCTACCATTCCAGTTACGCTATCAATGGAATTGCCTTCAGCAAAAAAAAAAAAAAAGTATTCATTCTTTCTTTTGTTTTTGTAATTATTCTATTTGTTTAAATTAATTGATTTTAATGGCAACTCATTGATGTACATAAACTTTCAAAAATTATTTCTAGTGAATCTTAAACTTCAACCCATTTTAATTTTGAAAAATTTACAGTGACTGATGTAGATTCCTGAGTAATTTGGTCAGGTTTTATAAACAATATTTTTACTCCGCTAACGTTTTTTCTTATATTAAGGTGTTTGTATCTGCTCGGACAGTCAAGCTACGTTGAAGGCGCTGAGTTCATGTGTATTCACTTCCAGGTTGGTACTAGAATGTTCTAGAATACTGGAGGAGCTTTCTTCCTTGAAAGTTGTACTTCTGTATCTTGGTATCAGGTCATATGGGAGTTTTATGGAATGAGTAGGTGGATAGGTGTGCCAAATTAGGCGCCTCTCTCCCTTTCAATTGACCCGAGCCTGCTGTTGATGTGTCTTTAGGCACATGTCTGTCATGCATAGTTTCACAGCATTCATCCCTATGGATGAGCTCAGTAGTTCGCAGGCAGTTAAAGCTGCTCATTGAGGGTCCGGACAGTGAGAGATGCTGCGTCTTTCATGGACCTCTCTCAGGCCTGGTTGGATCCCTTACAGGGCATAGTAGTTTAACAGGAACCTTTAAATATGGAGCTTATTCTGGATCCCTTTTGTAGAGTCTGTGAGAAGAAGAGGAAACATCCGTCCATCTTATGGACAGATTGCTTGGGTTGTGAGGAAATTAGGTTCAGGACCTTTGGTCGGAACAGGATGTCTATGGAAGGGCTTAGGCTATTTCCCTTTAAAGTTATTGTCCAATTTGTTCAGACTGCGGTGAATCTTAGGTGGGTTAGGCCCGGGTCTGGATATTTGTTCTAGACCCTATTTGTTGTTATTTTTCTTGGGATAACTATATGGACCCAGTAGTGCATTGGATAGCGTACGGTTTGGCCCTCCTCACAGACAAATACTAATAATAAGAAGACAACATTAGGGCTACAAAACAATAATGAATAACAAAACAAAAACATATTCAAACTTGAGATATCTTTTATTGCGATCCTTCTAGCTTCCAACGTGAGTGACCTCCAGGCGTTGATGAGCGCTGTGAACGAAAAGAATAAGAATAAGATGGGCCTTACACACAACGTGAAAAAACCAAATGGATGATAATTACAAAAAAAAAATCCTTTTCCGAAGAGCAAGAGTTGATAGCCAGGAAGTTGAGAGAGTCTCGACTTAACGGTGCCATGGGTGTCAGTCGTTACTGAAGCTGGTAATAATGAGGCACCGAGTCACTCTCTTATAGAACAAGCCAGAAAATGAACAGGATTCTAATTGGCCGGTTGCTTTCATTGGGCTAGAGGGTACGCATCCTTCTGTGTTACGTGTTCTCCATTTTCTTTCATGGTGTAGAGACTAATAAATGTTATGTGCCGACTTGTAGACTGTAGGGAAATTTAGGCCTACTCAGGTTCCTTGGACTCAGAGAGTTATGAATGCCAAGATCCTCGGAATAGTGAATAAAAAATGTAAATTAATGGACATTGTAAAGCGGTGAAAATTTCAGTACTTTGGCCCTATAGTAAAGAATGACGAAGATGCCTGTTGCAGAACATTGTTTGCAGGGCTAGATCAACGGCTGACGGAAGCCCGGTCGTCTTTGGATATCTTGACTGTTTTCGTAATGGTCCAATGAATATAGGAATGTAGCGGAAGATTAGATGAATAGATCGAAACTAGTGCCTAACGAAAGATAGAAATGGTGTAATTTCTCATGAGAAGTTCATTATAAACAGAATATCTCAAAAACGAAGAATCGCAGCAAGCTCAACTTGGTATACATTTAGGTATACAACACCCCTCTTCAGACACGAAGATTTCAGGCAAAATCCATCAACCAGAAGTGTCATTTTACTGAATGTTTCTTTTTTCAGTTTTTTTTGTTATTTTCTCAAAAATAGCTCCAACGATTGTCTTTAAACATGATATATAACTTCACATTTTTTTTTTGAAGAGGGTCCAGTGCACCGCGTCCCTTTTCGATCTATTGTGCTATGCCACTGGGTGCCGCAGGCTATTGCCCACAGCACCCGAACAGATGTCCTTCTCTGAACATCCGTTCTACAAAATCTCCATCAGGTTTCCCTGAGGAATCCCACTATCCTGACGGGCTCTGGAGAGGGTATATCCCCCACGTGCCCCTGGTAGCTACCCAAGTTCTTGAATCTTCTCTGAGTGGCAGCCTCGCAGTCTGTTAGGAGTTTTCCTCCAGCTCCCCACAGAATAAGCTATCACCAGATAGCATAAGCTGTCACTTTCCAAAGCCAGCTTCACCAGGTGTCCTCTAAGTCGGCAGTGCCCCGTGAGGAAACCCGTAAGAATGCGGAGCTTGTTCTTGCTCACTCCGATGCAGGCCTCTGGTTATAATTTTCCAAGCAGATCTTAGCCTGCCTGTACCAGAGTTGAGATCTCCTCGCCTCCTCCTCCTTCCTGAGTTCCTCCAACAGAAACTGGTCGCTGACCCCACAAAAAGATTCCGGCCCTAGGAGCGGGGTCCTAGCGCCTAACTTGGCCTGGACGTCGGCCATCTCGTTCCTCTGCTTGGGACATCATATTTTATGTGCGGCCTGAATCTCCTGCAGCGAATTCTTTCGCTGCGTAGCCTATGCTGCATCACTTACACCTAAACGTCTTAACATCATACACCTACACAATTACATTCCTTCACGCCAGTGGCACGTGCTGGTGCCACCAACATGTTTGGATACAGTGTTGCCGTGTGTGGATACCTGTGTCATGGGTAAGGGAAGACCTGGTGGTTGAGGTCTCAGGTTCTCGCTGAAGGCAAATTCTCTCGGCGTGCCTTGACGTTCAACACACCACTTTGATTCCTGACTCCACCAAACAGGCGGCCAGAGCCTAACCTAGCTCTGGTCAATCGCTTCTGGGCAGACTGTCGGGTGGCCGACCTTCTGGTGTGCTCACGTTCCTCCACAGTTTTGCTCTAGCCTGTTCCTGGAGTCCTGTAACTATCTCCTGCCTGAGAGCCTTTCTTTCAGGATCCTCTTCGACACGTTGAACTAACTGCACTGGTTGTTCCTTCTGCGATCCCAATTTGGTGAGCTGGTCTGCTTTCTCATTTCCCGTTACTTCGCAGTGATCCATTGCATATAAATTTCCCAGCCCCAAAGAAATGAGGTTATCCGCAAGAAGACGTCCCTCCAGAATATCATGAAACTCAGGGTGTGCCTTATAAGTTATAAATGTCTGATTTACCGCTTGGGAATCAACAAAAAATACCGCTTTCCCAAGCCGTATTTCAAGTCTTTTCAGGGCCAGGATAATAGCTTCAAACTAATGGATTTCACTTAATTTACTATCAAGACACAAAAAAACTACTTATGTTTTTTAAAAATAAAATTTGGTTAAATCTATAAATATATATACATTCTTTTAGCTAAAATATGAATAAATACAAAATTATTACAAAGTACATTTTTAGACATCTAGTATTTTAGTACATTTTTTTTTTTTGCTTTATTTTCTTGTAATTTCTGTGAGTGGTTCCATATAACTGTTTGTGGAGATACAAATGTCACGTCAGAGTTAAGGGTTTTTTTCATCAATCATCAACCATCAACCTTCTTCATAGCTTGTCTACAACGAACAACATCCATTATCCATCTATAGTATCTAGCAAAAAAAAAAAAAAAACTACAGCTCAACTTCTTCTGATTTACCCAATAATCCTAACATATACGTACAATATCATCTCTCAATCATCAGGCGCCTTCCCCCAGAAATATCATTATCCCACAATCCACAACAATAATACTAACTCCGTTAAAACATTTAGTTCATTATAAGTCCATTACCAATGTTAAATTAATTTCAGAATCATTAACCAAGATGTTCAAGAATTTCAAAAATAATAATAATAATAATAATTAAAAATTTCCTCCACATACCTAATATTCTAAATTCCCCCATTTTTAGTAACATGAATTAAAAGAAAAAAAGCAAATCTGTAGCTTTTCCTAATTGCCTTAACGTAAAAATATGTATATACACAGGTGATAGAGTTCTTTGTATCTTACCCAAGGCAGGTAGTATATGTAATTATTACATTAAAAACTAGAAGATGACGACAAAAACATAGAACTAAGCCAATAACATATTAATTCTAACGCCCAGATTTCTCCTGTACCCCCCCCTTTAAGAAATTCATAAATTTTTCGGATACATAATTTCCGGAGATAAAAGTGGATACATTTGGGTGTGTGCATTTTGCATTCCAAGTTTACAGAAGCGATGTACTTTGTCATTTCCGAGAAAATTTTCAAGAAACTCAAAAAAACAAAGTCTATAAAGCCGCCACTTCCGGTTAATCGATATTTTTTTCAAATTTGAAATCCTAGCAATACTTCTAGTATGAGCTGGGGGGGGGCGGGTTGTTTCATGTATACTGTGTGGAGGTTTTATATTGTAATGTTTATTATTTTTGTGATGGGGAGGGAGGCAGGCTATGTGGCGGGCATATTTGAATGCAAATATCTTCATTATGTTGTATATTTTGTTCAAGTTGTTTTTGATTATAAAAAAAAAAACCTATGGCGCAACAGCCCATGAAGGGCCAAGGCTTGCCAGACGGTGATTTGAATAGAGGGGAGCGTGTGGTAATCACGCCGCAGTTCCCACACCGTTTAGTTCCGGCCTTCGCTACTTAGGGCGCTACTAACTGTAGCTTCCCACTTTTTATCACGATGCTGGGTCAGTACCGACTTTGCCCTCACGGAAATCGAACCCTGGATTCTCGCATGAAAGTAGAGTGCGCTAACCACTAGACCAACTCGTGAGGACTGTTTTTGTTTATGCTGTAGTTAAATGAATTAGGATCTTTGATTATGTATATCATTTCTAAGGTTTCTTTTGTTTTTTTTCTTGTTATTACACACAAAATCTCATTCGACAGGACGATAAAATTGCCAGCCACCGAATACATGAACGAAGCAAGAGATCATGCTCAAAAAATCTTAAAGAAAAAGGACTATCCGCAATCTCTTATGACCAAGATTACAAAGAAAACAATCAACCAAAACACAATAGACAATAATAGAATTCAAAACAACACAATTATATAAAGCTATGTTCTCATCCATCCCTTATACAACCCTCTCGGTAATAATAAACAAATATTTCAAAAAAAATATAAGAACATTCGGAGATATACAACTCACATAATTAACAAACAAACTTAATATACAAAATTAACTGCAATAACTGCCCAACCATTTGCACAGTACATTACTAAAAATCATCTGGAAAAGAGAATGAAACAATATCAGAAGGATATAGAAACGAAAAACAAGATACTGTATATTACATCAAGCCACAACGCCCGACCACAACTTCCAACACTAACAATCCTAAATCAAAGAAATATATTATAGAAGATACACACAATCGAAGACCCTAATTCAATTAATTGCAGAACAGAAACAAACAATTGGTAGTACCAAATACACCACAACATAATGAAGACACATTTAAATACGTCCACCACATCCCCACCATTCCAAACATAATAATAACGGATTATAACCCACAAACGGCACAATATACAATAAAACAACACCAGCTCATTTTGAATACCCAAAGTATTATCTAGTAATGTTCCATACCAAAGAGTCTATAACAGTTTAAACAGTATAGCTAAGTGCTAATCAATAGAATATAGTTATATCATTTCAATCTACACAATTTCAATGTATTATTATCCATTAATTGTAATTTTCAATAAACAAGTCACTGAAGAAGGTATACCATCCATGCCGAAACTTATGCAAAGCCGAATTTTCAATTAAACGATACAGACCAGTACCACAATAATAAGAGCAAATTAAAATATTAAATATTTAGGGTAAAGTTAGGAGAGATGACGCATATTTCAAAGTTATGCCCTGTATAAAAAATATAGGAGATATATTAAAGAGGTAATTCTTATAAAACATAGTCTACTACTATTAATGTTATTTAGTAGTCATAAATACATAGTCTGCAAAAAAATGTTATTTTTCAAAATAAAGACATTCTCATTTATTCCAGAAACAAAATACAAATACACTACATTTGGCCGTCTCTCCTACAATGGTAGGAGACCTTTCCACTGTGAAGGTAACATGGCTGATCGACATGAAATTTGTTAAACACTATGTTAATGACATGGCAAAGTCATTGACATCGGCAAAGTCAAACACCAAAGAAATAATAATTTACAACTAGTGGTTCCAGCCAGCTGCTACCTTAGCAAAGAATGGCAGTAATAAAACCTGCGACCTAGTTGGCCGCCGGCTTCAAAACAGCCGCAACCAAACAAACAACAAAGCCTTTTCATCAATACTTACATCAATAAGCAAGCACCGCGATAAGGTTGGCCACTGAACTGACTGACCTGAATAAGGTCACCAAACTACGAAGGTCGCACACTAGGACAGATGTCTTGGTGTGAGTGTGAACAACAGTAATATATAAACTCTATCATATACGACGAGAGGATTATTATATCATCTAAGGCCAAACGAGCACGTCTATATACACGAGCGGCAATTACTATACACGGTTATATTCAAACTTATCATTCTCTTAGTTGTGCACTTTAGTTTAGTTATTTTATCATTCTAATTTATCTTTTATTTATTACTAAGTATTTTATTATAATTATTAGTTACCATTTCTAACGTTCAAGTATTGTTCAATTATAGTTATTTTTATATAAACCGTTTAATTATTCGAGCACTAACTTCCCAAAATCTCTCAACTAACTTCCGCCCTCTTCAAGACATCTGCTACTCCAGGAATCACACATCAAACGATTCCATTGCAACTATGTCTACGAGTCCAACTTTAATGACAGCTAGAAATCTTTCATTTCAATTGCAATTAATATAGTATATAAAAAATATAAACATTTACTAAGCGTTATGAAAATTCACGATATGAAAACACACCGAAGGATAAATGTTCCTAGAACACCGAAGAACACACAAAATAATTGAAGAATTTTGCAATACGTTCGCTTCTGATCTCGCTACCCTTCGACTAACTTGCATGACGCCACGTGGTGGCAAACAAGAGAAGTAAAGCCTGCGGCTTCTCTCCTACCACGTCATCTCTCCTAGCTTTACCTAATATTACTTTCGCTTATTATTAAGTAAGTAGTAGGGGGAAGTATTGCAGCAGTGTTCAGTTTCAAAGTTATGTTTGAACCGGAAATACATGTTTTGAAGTTCACTAAATACGAAAAAGTTTATTTTAGAATTGGGCTGGGTATGTGCGTGTGTGTGTGTGAGCTTTCCCCGTTTTTTTTTATGGCAAAATAATCAGTCTTAACTTAAAATGAAATACACAGTTATGTTAACCATCCAAATACAAATAGAATAGAACATAAATTTGCATAAAACAATGCAGTGCTATAAAAAATACGTCTATCTCATTCTAAGTCACAAACCAAGCTCGTTAACAACTATAATGGGTTTCCATTAAACTTGGTATCCCACAACTGCACAGATACACAGATACCTATCACTTTTCTCAAAAAACATTAGTTTTAAGTGGTTCTAAGGAATCTGAGACGTTACAATTCAAAAATGTCTAAGTTCAATATTATTGGCGCTTTTTACGATGTAGTCTTTCTCTACCTGCCTGGGTTGGTACTTGTCCCCACCCCCTTCCTGTTCCCACACCTGAATATTTAGAACAAATGAGCAAAATTTGAATTTTATTGTTTAATTTATTTGAAATAATTGTATTGAGGAGTAAGAAAAAGAAAGTCGTGTTTGTGTGTGGGTGTGTGTGTGTGTTTCACAACATTTATTTATTTTTTTGTTTTTCTTTGTTTTTTCAATAATTACTGCTCATACCCTCTTTAAGTGAATTCAATATGTAGAAAGTCCAAGTCAGCAGAGAACCTTTTAGTAAACTAAAAAACACAAATTTATCATTTGTATTTTAAGAAATTTATATTACAAAATTAATTTGGGTTGGGGGGGAGTATTTGAGAGAGCTTTTTAGTGTCATCAAGGCGCTCTATGAAAAAACTATGTCACAATATTAAGAACAAATAGATAATATTGTAAAAATTCCAAGATCGAAGAAAATTTATCTAATAAATAGAGAAATAGAGAATATAATACAGTATGAGAGAAATTTTGTGAATTTTCACGACAGAATTTACTATAACAAAAAATTTCTCTTAAAAAATGCCTCCTATAATTTTGTGCAATGTCCATGGTTATTTGGAAAAACAATTATTCAGCTCTATTTATTATTTTTCCAATATAGAGTGGTCTAAGGTTTCTTAAAGATATGCTACAATTTGGAATATCCAAGACATTAATTCGCCTGTGTCGAATGACACTCCAAGATACTAAGTGTCGAGTTAAAAATACGGAATAGCCTGACTAATGAATTCACTGTAGGCTGTGGCATAAGGCAAGGTGATCCGCCAGGTCCAATCATTTTTAACAGCACTATGGAAGGTGTGATGAGGAATATACGCACGAATTCAAGAGGGACGATATTCAAACAGGCAACTCAGCAAATGGCCTACGCCAATGACGTGATCATTTCATCCAGAACATTGTCAGCAATGTCAGAAATTCTTGAAGAATTCGATAAGAGAGCGAACAGTTGGGGGCTTAAAATATATCACCATAAAATCGCGTACGTGAGAATGTTACTGAAATCTCCTAGAAGAGGACACAAACAATAAAAATTCTTCAGCATGAATTTCCGGACCTAGGGAATTAATTTACTGCAGTTAATGACATGGTAACAGAAATATAACCAAGGATTGCTGCATTATTACTATGGAGTCTAGAAGGTTTTAAAATTCAACACACTACCTCTGTTTACTAAATAACAGGAAATAGAAAATAAAAGTGCGCGTTTTTTACACCCTATTATCTCAATCTCTAGTAGGATCTGTTTAATAAATAAATGAAATAAAAAACAAATACGTATATTGAGATGGGCTTGTTTAATAAAAAAACTGCAAAAATATAAATTGAAGAGTAAAAATATTGAGTGGACTGTATTTTATAATATACATGCTGAGCAAGGGAAATTAAAATATTAAACATATAGGGAAAATGAATATATAAATTAAATTTACAGATGGGTCGCAAATATTAGTTATTATCACTTTCAATAAGCCGCTTACCTTGAAACGCATAATCCTTGTTGCCAGTATTGAAAGCCCATATCGGGGAAAAGGGGAGAGGAAAAATTAGGAATAAGGAAATAATTCTTATGTGCTTGTAATTCTTGAGTCTTCACTGATACACTGCTACTTGGCTGATAATTGTAGATAATAATTAAACGGGCTCCCAAAAACTGCACGACAGGAAACCATATGATTTCATAATGAACCTATGCAGGCCAGGAGAGAACCGTAGCCGCTTACTCGACAAAAGACCAGTTTATTAACACTACCCAGGAAAACCAGAATTGGCAAAATTGGGTTTTCACAATTAAGTGCAACCAAACTGACCTGAATTGTATAGACAGATTTACTCATAAGTGTGCTTACAGCTTGCTCGTTCGAGTATTACATGATGACGACTTACTCCTCCGAGTATTGTATAGCGACTAACTGAGAAAGGAGAAAATGCATAGATTACCCCATGTCTACACTTAGGACACAGCCTAATAAATTAGTAAATTATTTTATCAAGATAGTAGAATACCTCCCTCCAAAATATAATTACTGTACGCCTTTGGCGGCAAATTGGAATTTATATTAAATACCGAACAACCTCTCAGTGTAAGAGTGTTAGTGTATAAGACCCTTAATACGATAGGTAGTTATGTATGGCAGCGAAGCTTGGGTCCTTACAAAAGCGAATGAAAGACTTGTGTCAACCTGTAGGAAAGGAAATATTTATGG
>JAAEAF010005974.1:0-73858 GCA_011037195.1 Triatoma infestans
GTTCATTTACGTGAAAATTACTCAAAAACCTATTCTACAAAATCACACTTCCCGGTAAACCGATTTATTTCAAATTTGGAATTATATCAAATGCTTTTAATGTGTATTAAATATTATTTAGATCCAAAACTGTATGTTATACTGAATTGGTCCCTTCAGAGGAAAGCATAACGCTACTGTTCCCCTCAAAACTCCCAAAATAACATTTTTCCCAAGAAAATGTTTCAAGTAAAAGTGTTAGATATTTATGTGTGTAGAAAATAAACCAAGTTTAAAAACAAAAAAATTGTTGAAACCATTTTGAAGAAAATCAGGACAAAGTGGGCAACATTGACTAAAGCTGCATTTGCGGGTAATGGATGTTGTCCGAAATGTTGGTACCTGATACCGCGGTGTTCATGCCCCAACGGGAATACCAAGTTTCAGCTTACTGTAATTTTTCGTATTTTAGATATTCTGTAAAACACACACACACACACACATACAGACCATTTGCTAAAAACATGATTTTTTTTTTCGTATTTAGGGAATCCCAAAAATGTATTTCGGTTGAAAATCAATTTAAAAAATCTTGGCATTGGAGTAAAGAAAGTAATAATCAGTCAGCAGGACATTTTCCGTGGTAGCCTGCTTCATTTTGCTACCACGGAAAATGTCTCTGATGCTTTCCAGCTCTGCGGAACCAACCACCACAACAGAAAGTAATAAGTAAAGTAATGCCTATTTTTTCAGGCGGGCTACTAATTCGAAAACTACTAATCAGGCGAAACTACTAATTCGATGGCGTGGACTGGAGCGGAAGCACGTACTTCACTATTAAAATTTTTTATACTAATATAAAATTTAGCAGTTATACGCAGGAGTCGATCTGGGGATCCCAGTTATATGTTCATGCTCATAACCACTACACCAATGCCGTCTCTAACTTATATGCAAATTGCCTTTAGATAGGTCTGCTGCATGGTGACAGGGAGAAGTTAAAGAGGTGAAGATATTCTCCGATAATCAAGTTGCATTAAAGGCTTTGAATAAGCCGTGCTGGAGCTGTAAGTTAGTGGGTGAATGTAGGAGAAGATTTAATGGCCTCGCTCAGAGGATCAGAGTGAAGCTCTACTGAGTATCCGGACAAGTGGCTATAGAGAGAGCAGAGGGTGGACGAGTTAGCTAAGGTCGGATCCAAATTACCATTTTGTGGTCCCGAGTCAGCAGTAACCGTTACTAAACAATTTAGCGACAGAGTAAGTTAAAGATCGGTGGAAAAGGGAATTCGGGAGGGGTGTCTTTAGGCTAAAAGATGTATAAAAGGTTCAAGAGGGACTTGAAGTATCTTCTCTCCCTGAGAAGAATACGACTGAGAGTTGCAGTACGTGTTTTAACTGGACACTCTTAGTTGCGTCAAAATTGTGGCGATGGAGTCAGCGAAACGGTAGTATACTACCTAGGACAGTGTGCCCGGTTTCTTCAATACTAGAGTCAACGAATTTGGTAAGGGAACACTCTCAAGGGAATGTTTGAGAGAGCTGGAGACTATGGATATCTTAAGATATTATATAAGGCAGATCGGTAGATTGCTGGGGAAGTCTTCATAGGAGGTTTATTTTTCGATGTGGTAAGGGCCATATTTGCTTAGGTACCGGCCTCCGTGCACCCATCTTTAGTATTAGTAGTGTTTTATTCTATGAAAATTGATTTTTGATGAAGATTCTAGGAAAAGAATAGTGAAATTATGGTTCCTTCTAAACCGTTACATTAATTACAATTTACAGTTCAAAGATCCGATATTAATGACTTTTGTGTTGCTAAAAATTCTGAGCTTGGAAGGAAATGTATTAACTGGAAATGCAGATTTTCTGGATTTTGTTTAAGATTTTCATAATTTTGTCAATCCATAATTTTGTTCGTATTTAAATTGCTACATTTCCAATTGAGATATAAATCTGCTGTAATTTACACAACCATGATGATACTTCGCCAGAACCCACGCACATTTACATATCTTCCAATCGCACACTTCATCCATACCCCATAGTCTGTGATTTAATCCATTCCCGGATCCCCTTTACCCTCCCCCAAAAAAAACCTTCTTACCCAAATCACTTCTCCACAATTTTCCATCCTTACAATCTTTCATGTCGTTTAAAAACGTCCGTTGGACACGTAATTTTCCCTAATTCTACAACCCACTAGTTTATCCTAAGGGAGTTCCAATGGTTGGCTGGTTTCCCCCATCACGTCATCCCGAATAAATTGTGACGCTGAGCTAAGTTCAATGATACAATTACTATACTATACACATTTGCATATACATACACATTTGTCAGTACATATAGTTGTAGAGATGCAAATAAATTAATAAATAAATGAATAAAAATCACTGTTTTTTATTACGGATCTAAAAAAGAAAAGAATGAATAAAAGATAAACTATACAAATGACACGTTTCTGTTTCTCTCTCTCTCCCTCTCTCTCTCTCTCACTCCCTCACCTCACTCTCTCTCACTCTCACTCACTCACACTCACTTACTCACCTCACACTCACTTACTCACTCACACTCACTACACACTCACTCACTCATCACACTCTCAGCACCCACTCACTCCCTCACTCCTCAGCAGTGCAGTCACTCACTCATTCACTCACTCTCACTCACTGAGACTCACTCACTCACACTCACTCACTCCCCCCCCCCCCGCTCCACTCATCACTCACTCACTCACACTCTCACTCAATACCTCAAACTCAACTCACTCACTCACTCTCACTCACTCTCAATCACTCACTCACCCCACTCCACTCACTCACTCACACTCACTCACTCAACCCCAGCACTCAATATCCCCCCTCACTCACGCACTGACTCTCACTTCACTCCACGCACTACGCGATCACTCACTCACTCACACTCACTCACTTGAAAACGAAAAAAATAGCAGGAAGCTCAAACTTATTCTCTTTTTTGTTTTTCCAGTTTTTCTCGATTATCACAAAAAAACGGTACTAACTATTTTTTTACTTTAAACTTCGTGTACTATCTACAACATACGAAAGTCCCAGTAACTTTTGTTTAACACATTTTCCAGGGAAATTTGGGTGGGGGGGCTGGTTTTGCGGAATATTAGGGTTAAGCTTTTCCAGTATAGTAACACTTCAGATTAATTCGTTCTAGTAGCAATATAATAATTAATATGCATTAGAAACGTTGGTAGAATTTTCAAAATTGAACAAAATCAGTTAATTGGAAAACCATTTTACTGAACAGGTTTTTGAGTTTTTTTTTTTTTTTTTTTTTTTTTAATTTTTTCTCGAAAATAATTATAATGATTTCATTTAAACTTGGAATAATAACTACACTGATATAAACCTATCATTATAACATTTGAAAAAAATATTGGCACTTTAAAACTGGGACTTTCTTACCTCACCAAAATATATTCTGATAATGGATAGATTCCTTTATTCATGTATTTTCTAGCTGTACAAAAATACGTTTTATAAGAGAAAGTATTTGCGAGTGTTAATTTTTCGAAATTCAATTTTCACCGGAAAGATAAATGTTTTGAAACTTTTGGGTTCGAAAAAGTATTTGTTTTTTTTTTGTTTTTTTAATTGGTGTATGTGTGTATTTTGGTCGGTATGACTCAAAAACGAAAAATCCCAGAAAATTTGAACTTAGTATTTCGATTAGGTACTACCAGGAGGGGACGCTATAATAAGCTTTTGGTGAAAATTAGACGACCGGATTTGTATTTTCATTTTTTTTTTTTTTTTTTATGATTTTCACAAAAACGGCTTGAACGATTTTCATTAAACTTAGTGTATCAACTAATCATATAAAAAAGCTACAACTTTATTTGTAACATTTTCCTGGAAAATGTATTAAAGAAGTTTTAAGGGGGGCTGGCAGGGGGACCACATTATCTCTCCACAGTGGTTTTCTCTATTCATTATTCAAAAATAAAACGTCAAAACCAAATACAAACAGCTGGTTAAAATTATAGAAAATAAGTGCTTAGCAAAAACAAATTAATCTCATAACTAAAATAAAACAACGTGCCCTCATTACAAAAAATCTATAATTTTTATATTTTAATCAAAATAAACAAAATTATATAAACAATTAAAATCAAATTTGAATTTTTTACTTGATGTTATACTTCATTTTCACAATATCCTTACCAAATATTGCTCTTAATCTTGATGTTTTTGTCTTAAATCTTGAAGATTTATCTCTCTTCCTTATATTTTTTTTCTAAATTCAAATTTATTCTTCCTAAAATAAAATTCAATGATCAAAGAATTAAATTTTTGAGAAATATCTTGAATATTTATTTAATTAAATTAACCAAATATTGCTTTATTTTATTTTATTTTTTTTTAATTATTTACTGTTTTATCATTTAATGAAAATATATACAAAATCTTGAATAAAACCTTAGCCTTCTAGCTTCAAGTATTTTTAAAAACAATATATTGAAATTTATCTTACTTATACAAACTTTGCTTCTCTACAAGAAATACTTCTGATTCTTTCTTGAATACCAAATTTAAATATGTTCTTAGCTGGACTTATTTGCGATTTAATTTGCAATTTTTAAATTTGATTTTTGAATTATTTTAAATTGTTTAATAAATAACTTTGAATTTTAATAATTAAAAGAAGAAGGTAATATGTGCAAATAAAAAAAAAAATAAATAAGTGCCATATATATATATATATTATGGTAACACCGTTACATTCAATCAAATGAAGTGCACACAAGCCAATGCATTCATGCAAAAAGCGATCTATGAAAGTGCATTTATACTTTTTTGGTTTTTTCCTGAACATTTCTAACTTAAATGTTAATATAGGTAATTTTAGATATATATATATATATATAAATAACATTCAACGTTTTGTATTAATTTTTTTCTAACTAGAATTAACAATTTTTACTAAATTTGTGGCAAATTGTAATTTTCTTTTTTTCTTGTTTTTCATTATTTATTAATTATACATAGTGGGCATAATTAAAAAAAGAAATAAATTGTTTAAGGATCCGTTATAATTTATTAGGGAAGTGTGGCCTTCTAAGGGTGTGATGTAGGCGGGTGGCTTTGCGAAATCGATCGTCCTGGCGGAAAACTAGGCATTTCGATCGAACGCTCCACCGACCCGCCGGGCTCGGAATTTCGCTGGCGCCGGTGGTGGGGGGAGATGTTCTGGCGCCGAAATGCTTTTCGCCTTTCTTTATTTTTTTTTTTCTTTATTCCATTTTATTTTATTTTCAATATATATATATATATATATAACACACACATTAGAGGGGCGGGTACGCGGAGAGAGCAATTACTATACGACGAGGTTTTGGAGGATGCGATTTCGGAGATTGATTTGTGGAATATCGATCGAGTAGCTGGGAGAATGGAAGGGTGTCATACCGTGGGAGGGAGAGGGTGAAGGAGTTGATAGTGATGGGGTAGTTTTTGACGGTACTCACCCAAGAGGATGGGTAGGGTCTCTTGGAAGGTACGGGGCCTCAGAGGGTTACTTCATTTCAAACCAACATACATACACATGTTCACTTTTATCTCATATCTCTTATTTACCAAAAAAAAAAAATTGATAACTATATTACAAACTTCTTTAAACAAGAAATATTGATAACTAAATGATGAAATGAAAGCAATGTATGTAATGAGGGCACAGGGATTTTTTTAGGTTTTACAAAAAAAATACCTTAATATAGATATTAGAAGCGAAAGAAATTACCTGGGTAGCTGAGAGACTAACACCTCTATTCCTTGGAGATGACGAAGCTACGGGTAGCACAACTTCCCGCGCACAGTGTCAACCACTAATTATATAATTTTTTTTTTTTTTGTTTTGTTTCTAAAAACGAGCGTCTTTAAAAAAATAAGGCTTAATTATATTTCCGATTGCTTATATACGAGGTAACTTAATTATATACTTTTCTTCTTTTTTTTCTATTAATAATATAGCGGACTAGTTGGTGAGTTTTACGTCGGCAGTTATTGGTTTTTCTCCTTAATATAAAATTTTTTTATATTAATAATTACTTTTTTTTTTAAATATACATATATACGTTTAGTATCACGTCAATATTTAATGTATGTTTGTATGTGTGTATGTAGGTCTGTAAAGGGGGGGGAATTTGTAGTACGGTATAACTCGAGTCTGGGCTTTGGTGCCTGTCTATATGTATTGTACGTCCAGAACTAGTCACCGTATCGCAGCGGACCTATCTAAGGCTCACACTTGTCTAGGGCAGTGCCGGCCAGGATCCCAGGGTCCCCACCCCGTTTCGTTGTCGGTCAAAAGAGAACGAAGAGGGGGAGACATGAACAGGCTGTGCTATATGGAGGGGCAAAGCGGGCCTCCCACAAAATTATCGTACAGTAACATAAGATATATCGTATACTAAGCTAGTTAGAATTTATTTTCAAACGCCCCTTCCCAGTAAATTATTTTTCTCTTCTTTTTTTTTTTTTTTTAATTTATTATTTCAAATTTATTCAATTTAATTCCTATTTTACTAATTACACTGAATATTAAATTTTACCATTAAATAAAATTACAAAATTCTTATTGAATAAATAAGAGATACAGTAAACAGTTGTTTCTTGACCAGGTGCATGTATTACTTCTTCGTTTTTTTTTTTTTGTGGAGTATTTGTCTTCGTTAAATGAAAACTAAATTTGTTCGCCAAAATTTCGAAAATTTCAAATTTTCTTAATAATAATAAAAGTAAAGTAACGTAAGTAATGCCTATTTTTTCAGGCGGACTTAACGTCCAACTACCAAATTAGGTGTCGTGGACGGGGGGGAAGCACCTACTTTACTATTAACGTTTTTTAAACAAATATAAAATTTAGCAGTTATACGCTGGACTCGAACTGGGGTCCTCCCACTTACAAGTCCACACTCATAACCACTACACCAACACCCGCCCCCCATCTAATAATAATATTATAACTTAACAAATATTAATAATAAGAGAGCAAACCAAAATACATACTTCAAAATATATAGATAATTTAAACTAAAACACTTCTTATTTGTAAGAAATTTACATTAATCTTTGTTTAATTTCTTACAAAAGACAAAAGAGAAATGTTTTAGTTTCAATTATCTATAAGTTTTTTGGTATTTGGTTTGCTAACTAATATTAATGTGTTTTTAGTTAGAATTATTATTATATTATTAATAACTCATTGAGCGAAGGGAATAGCTGAGTGGTTAGCATTACTGGACTCTCCCATGTCCCGGGTTCGAGCCCAGTGCTGCCCTTAGATTTTTTTTTTCTTCCTAGAAGTAGAAGCCTCTACAGCTTACTGTGTTGTCTGTAGCGAGAGTACACTGTCCGGATGCCAGCAGTGACGCTGGCGCCTATGGTTGATGCGCCTAAATTAAAATTTAAATTAATTATAACTCATTGAATGCTGTTTTAAATACAGCTCTGAAGATGGAGAAAACTTTCTTCGAAACGTTGACGAAAAAAATTTAGTTCTATATTTTAATAATAAAAAAGAAAAAAATAGTAACGACATGTTTGCATTAATAAATAACATACATCATAACATTATTAACAACGTTACTAATTTCTTCATATTCAGTTACTGCAACTAATGAAAATCAATATAATTATCTAAAATTCATAAATTTTACTTTCTCTTACTGCTACCCAATTATTTATTGCAATAATGTCAAATTTTGATATCGAATTTTCATCGGCAATGCACATTTTGAGCCCCCATCCCGAGTGAGAAAAAGAAATTTTTCAAAATTCGTTTCTGTGTGTATGGTCTTGGATATTTCGTTTAATTTCTAAAAGAGGGCTCAACAAATAAGGTTTTGATCAAAATCGGTCAACCGAAAATATCACTTTACTGTTTTTTAAGTTTTTTTGCAATTTTCAGAAATAAGCTCTAATGATTTTATACTTGACATACACACACACATTTATATATATAGTTTTTATTTATTTTTCTGGAAAAATTTTATTTTAGATGGTTTTTGGGAAGGAAGGATGAGGTTAGGCTTTCCTTTAAAGTACATTTCACTTTTCTGTACTATCCTAGCATCTAATTAGAATTATTATTATTAACAATGGTATCCGACGGCGCGGGTCTTAAGCCAATTTTTCTTTTATCCCTCACCCTCCCCCCAACCAGGACAATATATTAAGGTATCTTTAGTCTCCAAATCCTCAAGCTTCCCTTGAGTGTGTTGCCTCCCCAAATATGCGGAACCTTGTATTAGTGAAACAGGAACACTGACTAGGTAGTGTTACATCGTTTCCCTGACTCCCTCGTCATAATTCTGACACAAAGGACTATAGACGTCCTGCCTATTTTGTGTAAATGACTGGGTACCCAAGAGTGCCCAGTCAACAACACACCTACCAGGACCTTCAGTTGTATATGTACATGTATATATATGTATATACAACCAACAAACTAACAAGAGTGAGTGTAACAGAAACATTACGTTGAAGTGAACTAGAGAGTTACAAAGAGACACAAACTTGGTGAATTTGCACTGACGATGGATGAAAATCCGAAGCCGGTCAGCAACAAAATAATTATGCATGTTACGACGGATTACATACCAGATATCTTAAGATATTGCAGTCAGACCGATAGATTGCTGTGGAGGCTTCTTAGGAGTGGCTTTTTTTTTTGTGTTATTATAAGAGCCATATTGGCTTAGGTCCCGCGACTTCTGGCTCCCTTTAGTAATAATAAAATTGAAAAGAAACGACTCTGATTAATTAAAAAAAATTTCATGATCATCATTATTCATGACTTCATTATCATGATTTTTGTTTAGTATAGCGTTTGTACAGTCTGTTCAGCATGATAATCATGGCCTCCTAATGTAGGCCACTGACTTCAAAAATCTTTATATATCAAAAATCTGACAAGTGACTTCAAAAATCTGTCTCTGAAGTTAGTTACAGAACCAACGTTGCATTTTAATTTATTATTATTAATTACTTTTATTCATTCAAATATAATGCACAACCGTTCACATGCATTTTTTCAATTACGCTGACTGACTGTCTATCGTGGCTATTCAAGCCTGCATGTCTTAGTAGCGACACCAATCGTGCTTGACGCAGCAGCGCATGCGCCATAAAAGCACCTCCTGCAATCCCCACTCTCTTAGTTATATCATGCGGTTAGCTATTCAAGTCCATTTCAACCCAAAGAGATTCAAAAGTTTAGAAAGCTATTGGGCAGTTAACTGTATTGTCACGTCAATGTTACAGTACTGCATTGTAGTTATTGTAACAATTGTAAATTAAAAGAATTTTTGAGGTTATAAATTTCACATAAATATGAAAAAAATATTGTGTACAAAATACCTCAGCAACGAAAAATCGCAGGAAACTGAAACCACTGCATCTGACACTGAGGTTTCGGAAGTGCGGTTCCGTCAAACGGAAGTGCGACTTTACTGAATGAAATTCTCATTTTATTTTTTTTGCGATTTTCTCGAAAATTGCCCCAACAATTTTCTTTAAACGTCAATTACTATATACATTCATAAATATCTGTCAGTGTTTTTTTTTTATATTTTTTTTAAACAATTGTTCCCAGATAATTGATATTTGGAGTATTCTGGGAGAACAGCGAAGCCTAGCTTTTCTTTAAAATGCCATTCGGATAGACGAACTATGTAATATTACAGTGGCGTATTGTGGGTCAAGTTACAATTTAAAATAGTAAAGACTGATTAACACTTATCATCCGAGAGTGCTGACTAGTGGCATTTTTACCTAATTGGAGTTACCATATATTTTTCCAACTCCTTTGGGAAGGTAGACTTAGAACTTGTCACCCAATAGCTTATTTTACAGCTACCTATCCTGTTTCTTGTCAGAGTTGATTTAGAAATCAAGTCAACACTACTCTGAAGAAGTATTCAATCTATTGCAATATGAGCAAAACGTCGGTTTATAGCAAACCACTGACGCAATTTATACAGAAGATGTGTTTTGCTGTTGCAAATATTTCAACTTTAGGGAAAATTTATATTTTGGATGTCGAGAAATGCAATAATATAAAACAGTATGAGGCATACCAGATTTTTTTTTTCTTAAATTTCCAATGACGACTTAATTTTTGGGGGCTTTTGGGTAATGTTGTTACACATAAAACTTTCAGAAATGTAAATATAGTCTTAACCCTAAAACGACACACAGAGATATATAAAATACCCCCACGCTTTCTTTCTATGTGATTTACGGAAATAATCCTGTGATTCCCACTGACGAAGAATCAGATGTTGTAATTGAATCTGAAGTCTCTAAAATCGAAGAAGGGGAGGGAGAGCCACCAAAAACAATAAATACGTAATCTTCGATGTAGGAGGTAGAAATCAGTAGAAATGGTCTTGTGATGTTCCAACAAGTATAACAAACAATATAGATTCCCAAACCCATATGCGAAAGGTGAGGCAAAAAAATATTTCTACTCCCTTAGAATCTTGGAATTTATTATTAAATGATGAGATTATCTCAGAAATTGTGGAAAAACAAATAAAGAAATTAGTAGAAGACTGGCATCAATTTCCAACTGTCAGGCATACCATAAAACAACAAACTAAGTAGACATTCGTGCTTTCATTGGCTTGTTCTATATTGCTAGGGTTAATAAATCTTCAAACCAAAATACTGAAGCTGTGGTCCCAATATAATAGACATCCACGTTTAGAATTACCATGTCGATGAATCGATTTTATTTTTTATCTAACTATTTGATTCGCCAAAAAAGACAAAAAAAAAAAATCAGAAAAAAAGCTCTAGTTAAGCTGGCTCCTTTAAGAGCAATATGGGTTATCTTAATAAAAAATTGCCAAGGATTATTGAACATGTCTCTTTTCAACATGTCACAATAGACGAGCAGTTGTTGGGATATAGAGGCCGGGGGGTCTACCTTGCCTCGAAACCAGACAAGTACGATATCAAAATAATTATGATGAATGATTCCCGTCCTTTTTACCCGGTGAACGGGATACCATATATCGGAATGGTAAATTTTCCGAGAGGTGAATCTGTGCGTCCCTATTATGTCAATGAATTGACGTGCATCGATGGCATATACAGAAATGTGACCATGGACAATTGGTTCTCAACCGTTGACACAATATAAACTTATAATGGTTGGAACATTACGAAAGAATAAAGCTGAAATCCCTCCTCAATTTTTGGCATAAAATGAATCTGTAATCTCTTTATTTGCATTCGACTCAAATAAAACGATAGTTTCATATTCACTTAAACGGAAGAAAATAGTACTTCTTCTATCTACTCAGCATTATGACGACACAATTAACCTGAAATTGGAAAACCTCAAATTATGGGATTATTATTCACATAAGGGAGGAACTGACAGTTTTATCAATGTGTTATGATACACGAGAGCACAGAAAACAGGACGGTGGGCTCTTCGATTCTTCGCATGTTGGACCAAAGTGGCGTCAATGCTATGGTACTATACACTCTTAGTTGGAAACTAAGAAAAATCGCCGCTTTTATAGTCTAAGTCTGTTACAGCCAAATCCATCCCCACCTTAAAGGTAGATTACAAACAGAAATGCTTCGACAGCCTCTGTGAATGGCCATAGAGAAAATATTAGGGGAAGCCATAGAAAAATTGAATATTTAGAAAAACAAGTTACTAGCGTTTTCTTTCAAAGAAGTAAAAACAGAAAATCCCAGTTGAAATGTACAGTAATTAAGACGCCAATTTGTAATGAGCACAGAATTGCCATTTGTTATGAATTATTATCATAAAGTAGTGTCGTGACTAAACTAATTCTGCTCATTTTATATAATTTGTGTTTTTTTATCACATGTTCATATTGTATTTTCATTCTATGTCACAATATTAATAAAATATGTAACCGGTTTTTTAAAATCATTTTAATAGTAAACTTCAAAATGTTTCTCTTGGCAGGGAGAAAAATTGTTTTTTTTAAAAAAAAAGAAGTTTATTTTAGCATTATGTATAAGAATTTTAGTCGTTTGGGAAGTGTAAAATTTGTAGTGTAAGTGGATGGTAAGCTAAAAACTTCACTGCTAAGCACTAAGCACACTTCTACTACCAGAGAATACAAATATTCCAGCAAAAGTTTGGCCTGGGACAGGAGTGTCCCTACATTGCGGCTTAAAACTTGCATTAAAATAATTCTGTATTCTGATATTTGAGAACAAAACCACCACAAGGCCATAATCTGACTGCAAAATACGCTACTTATAATACATCCCTAGATTACAGTTCTCTGCACCCAAATAATACCTATTATTATTATTATTAATGGGTAGTTTCTTGGAACTTTTACATGCTTAGTCCAATCACTTGATTGCTAGCTAGATATTAGATGTCTGGAGGGAGTGGCTATATCCACTGCAATCTAAAATATCTATTGTACAACCATAGTGTGTCTTTTTTTGTATATTATAATTATTACTATTACTATTTTCAAGAGATGCAAAGGTAACCAGACCCTATGCCATCCAAAGCCTCTCTGGGCCCATATATCTACCCCAAAGAACAATAACAACTACCGAATCAGGAGGTCAGCCTGCTAAGGTCAGCACATGGTCGTCTCAAAAAAAAGGGGCCAAGTGACGATATAATCAACGGTAGCGCTGTCAAAAGGTCTAGATAGTGTAAGTCAAAAATTTAAGAATGCTTTGTTTATATCCACTAAGGAAATAGCTCAATTGAAACCAAACTCTCCAATTACAAGGCGTGTTGTCGCTATCCTCCTGGCATTCACTGCGCCATTTGTTATGGACTATAGTAGCTTCAAATAGTTGGAGCCCTCAGTGGTTTCTGGTGCTAAAATGAAGTGTCATAGATTGTTATAGCCAAACGCTTGACAAAATACACCTGAACTAAAATATACCCTGTATGAGGAACTAATTGATCCTCCTACAATTCTTTAAATCTTACCTTAGTGTTGGCTATAGCAAGTTCGACGTGACACAAGGATCATGTGGGCTTGATCACATCTTAAAAACGACCATCCCAGCAGACTGTTAATATTATAAGAAGAACTAGGGTGGTAAAATAGTGTAAATAAAGCTAGAATAAAGAAATGCAACATTTATTTCTTTCGAAGGCATGAGTATCTTCAGTTCCAGTATAGTGTTACTTCGGAGAATTCTGAGATACTAAATAAAAAAAAACAAAAGTTACTACATAACAAAAAGATACTATGATAGAAACTTAAAAACTTTTGCTTTCCATAATTAAATTATAAAAAGTGTAAATACTTTAGTATATCCTAATGCGCTAGCCCATCATTACCTGTGAAAAAGTACACCATACACGGATGAAACTTTCAAAGCTTGTTTGTTCATTAATGTGGAAATAAAACGTACAAACTCATACAATACAGTCCTTTGTTTATATTATAAAATTTATATTTTCTGTTATTTCTGTGAAATTGTTCAGTTTCCAGAAACTGTTAAAAAAGTATTATTACATGGTGTTTGTTTATTTAATTAATCTTCTTTAAACAGTTAGTTATAAAGTGCATCTTTTTTTATGAAGAAAAGTAGAAACAGTTTTTCCGCGGAAAATTTATTTTAGTGGAGATTTCTGGAGGAGATTGAACTGTGGTTGAATTACCATTGAATGTTGTTTTAAATATAACCCTCAAGATGGAGAAAACAAAGAAAATTTTGTTGTTATTATTTTGAAGTAGCTTCAATGAAAAAAAAAAAAACAATCTTTTTTAGCCTTCTTATTTATTGTTATTTTTTTTTATTATTACAATAAAACACGACGTTTCGGCGTCTAACTACGCCATTTTCACAAGAGTTAATTTCGTACAATTTTTAAGGTACTGCAAAAATTGAAATATATATGTGATTATTTATAACAAATATAAAAATGTGCTTTTTTTTTTTTGTCTTGAAATTACGGTTGTACACTTGTATATGAATTACAGATGTATATGAATTGTCCACAAAAATTTTATAATTCTGATACTCACCAACTTTTGTTTTATAAAGAAGTATCCTTTATTTGAATGTTTAAGGTACTGCAAAATTTGAAATATTATAAGATTATTTTACGAAAATAACAAAGAAGGCTAAAAAAAATTGTTTTTTTTTTTTCAATGAAGCTACTTCAACATAAATAACAATTTTAAAGTTAACATATTAGCCTATACCCAAGAAAAAAACTTAGAAAATGTTGTTTTTATTCTCCAAAAAGAAGGACTTCATTTTCTGATTTTGCATCTGGCCAAGAAACAACTTTCTATTCAATTAAAATGAAAAAGCCAAATAAGAATTTAAAATATTTTAGAAAATAATACACTTTATTTTCATAAATCTACAACCAATTTAAGGAATTTACATAAAAAATATAATCTATAAATAAACTTTTTTATTTTTAACGATAATAATAAAACAATTTTATAACTGAATTAATAACACAAGTTACTCAGATGTTACTTCGCCTTTTTACTATCCACAAAGACATCGTATTTTTTCCAACATATAAACGAGCTCAGAGTGATTCCAAGCTGTCCAAGATAATAGGAAACCATTATTAGCATCTAGAACAAAAAAAAACAAACAATACTAGACTTACATAAGAATTACAGGATTTGTCATGACAATAAAACGAGTAACAGTATATATATATATATATTGTATATATAAAAATATTTTACATATATATAAAAATCTGGTGTGAAATACTTCACACACTTATTGCTTATACCCTTCTTTTTTTTTTTAGCGCATCGACTACGGTGGTCATTATTGCTTATACGCTGTTATTTCTGTATCCCTGAAATTGTCCCGTTTCCAGAAATTGTTAAAAAAGTATTATTACATGGTGCTTTGGACTCCTCATATAATATTTACTGTTTTATATAATTAATGTGAGCTATATAGATAAAACTAAGAATTTTCATTCATTGTTGAAAAAGAAAGCAAAAGAGAATTAGACAGAAATGCAAGATCCGCCATTTTGTAATTGGCCGTTTATACTAATGCAACAAAATAATTTAGAAGTTGGTAAGATTATACAAGGCTATTTTACATTTTGAAAAATATATATCATCTGATGTGAAACACTCACACGACTTTACCTTACTCCAGTTTACGTAGTTATATTTGACTACTTCGCTTCACATATACCTAATTCTTACTAGAAGTTTACTTACTTTCCATTTACATGAATGGGAAATCTTAACTTTATAACCTTTGACTTTTTTGAGGAAAGCTAAACCTTCCCCTCCCTCCAAACTCCCATATACAAAATATGTCGGAAAAAATTTCAGACAAAAGTGATAGGTCCCTTTATCTATAGAGTTAGTATATACCAAGTTTAATGAAACCCGTTGCTGTTTTCAATACAAAATAGCAGAAAACTAAAAAAACTTCAGCAAAACGCACTTCCAGCCAACCGATTTTTTTCAAATTCAGAATTCTGGCAACATACTTAATTCTAATTAATATTATATGGATGATAAAATCGTACTATAAATTTAAAACAGTACTTTAGAGGAAAGCATAACCCCATCCCACCTCTAAAAAAAACCCTTAAATGAACTCTCTCGGAAGAAAGGTCTGAAACAAATGTAGCAGTATGTATGTGTTGTTGATATATTAAGTTTAAAGGAAATCGTTGGAGCCGTTTTCGAAAAAAATTGAAAAAACATTCAGTAAAGTAGTACTTCGGGTTGACGATTTTGACCCAAACCTTGTTGTTGTACAAAGGATTGCTCGGCCAACCCACAGCTTATTGTCAGGTTCCTTGTAGAACGTCATAAAACTTAATATCAAGATTGAACTTCTAGAATTTCAAGATTTTCGCTTTTTGAGCTATGCTGACCACACCCACAACTATAAGTATCTGACCGAAATATGGTTTACATAAGTTTTAGCAGAAGAGATGCGTTTCAAAAGTTACAAGTTCACGTCATGAAACTAATGATAGATTAACTGCTTTGTTCTAGAACTGGTACCACTATTCTGTTTAGAAAGCACTTAACATATAAGGAATTCTTTAGAAGAGCAAAACTTTTGATAGGCAATATATAGATGCGAAATCTGGGTACTAATGTCCAGGAATGAAAAGATGTTCAACAATGGACAGGAAAATAGTCGAGAGCACTGGTGGATCCCTGTACCAACATGATGGAAATTTCCCATGAGTTTCTCCCCAGACTCCTAAATCTAATTAAATAGATAGGACTGGAGAGAGTACTCTAATTTGTGGGTGTAACAGTAAACCTACAGGGGTTGCGGTTGCGTAGGCCGCTATTCTTACAGAATATAATCTAAGTTACTTCAGGACGAAGAAAGAGATGAAAATGTGTATCGCTGAACGCCTGAGAGAAGAATATTACACAGAGAGCTGAAGGTAAAGGATGGGCTAATCTACTGGAGGCTGATGGCCAAATTTCTGTGGATATGCCGAGGAAGAGTGCTGTGGCTCTGTTTAGATGGGCTTTTCCAATGTGTCCCTTATGCAGACAAGAGCAAGAAATAAATGCTTCGCTTGCTTGGACGTTTACCCTGCATTCGAGGACATAATAATATCGACGAACGACAGAGTCGAGGCGTAGAAAAAGAACAATGAGATAGATTTATTACAGAGCGCAACTGAGATGGTTAGGACACATAAAGAGAATTCGGAAGAAAGGCTCCCCATAAGTTTTATTAGAGAAAGCTGGAGGCCAAAGCTAGGAGCAAGATTTCCGCTGTCATGGTTGTATAATATCGAAAATAACTGGATTAAGAAGATAGCGCCAGAAAGAAAAAGAAAGGAGTCAGTGCTCTGATGTCTCATGAAAACTCAGATCTTTGCAAGACAGTCTTGCCAAAAAGTGAGATCGAGCTAAGATAACAGCATACATAATTTGTACACAAAAGAATTTTGGTGCTAATATTCACACGAACTTCTCTTGCTGCTATTTATACAATTATATATAAAATGACAACTTTTCTCTAAACATCAAAATTTACCTATGAATAGGTGGATAGCACAACTGACCGTGGAGGTCGCAGTGTAGTGGGCTCCTTTCACAAAAAAAGAAACCTAAATACAGAGGTGGTGGGAAACAAGTACCTGAGCAGGAAGATATGGATGTGATTACATTGGATTCCAGAAGAGAACGCCAATTATACTGAACAAACAACATTTCCTTTGGGCCTTCTCAGATTGCTCAGAACCACCCGAAAAATAATTTTTTTCAAATAAAAGTGATAGGTATTTATGTGAGTAGACAGTATACGGAATTAAAAAAAAAAATCGTTAGAGCAGTTTTCACGAAAATCGCAAAAAAACTGGAAAAAGAAACATTTAGTAAAGTCTCATTTCTGGGTGATGGATTTTATCCGAAACCTTTGAGTCAGATGTGATGGAAGTACCTAGAGGGAATGAATACTAAACTTGAGCTTCCTGCGATTTTGTTTTATTTGAAATATTTTGCTTAAAAACATCTTTTTCGTATTCGGAGGGAACTGAAAACTATTTCCTGTGAAAACTGAATTTCAAAAATTTGACACGATCGCAATACTTACGCTTACAGTAAGTAAAAGAAAGTAAAATATAATTTTAAAAACTATAAGATATAATTGGATAACTTACGTCTTGATAAGGAACTTCATTAATAAATTTATTATATGCTAGTACAGCATCTGAAGTCATCCAAAGAACTCCACCAATGCCAGTAATTCGAGATATCCACCATGAATCAACCTGATGACAAATATCAAATGCTAAGATTTTGTGATACTTATTATAACCACTTAAGAGAGATTAAAAAAGTTAATATATGAGAGCTTAATTAAAACTTAAGAGCTAAACTAAACTGTATATATATTTATGTTTGTGTGTGTGGTTTTATATATATATATATATGTGTGTGTGTGTGTGTGTTTGGGGTAAATAGCATAGAATAATAATAAGCTTAGTTATCCGTTTACTTATAAACAGATAACTAACAGGAAGATTTTGTTCTTTTGCATTTTTAGAATATTGTTCCAAAAATCTTGAAAACGGTGCGTCCTAGCAAAATATGGTTTTTTCGTCATACACCCCACACAGACTCCATCAGAGCCAACCTAATTCGCAACATAGTTCTACATGCTGATCCCTGGCTTCCATCTCATCTACATCTCTTAATGCATCCTCAAAATATGGCATCTTTTCAGAATTTTGTAAATTTATTTGACTTTCATAATTAGGGGTATAATGTTTTTTTTTTCTTTTTCAAAACTATCTAAGTACATTGTAATAATGTCTATTTATTATGTTTTATTATTCATTGTTTTAATTGTAATTGAATGCATAGTAAAGTAATGCCTATTTTTTCAGGCGGGCTTAACGTCCAACTACCAAATTAGGTGTCGTGGACGGGGGCGGAAGCACCTACTTTACTATTAACATTTTTTAAACAAATATAAAATTTAGCAGTTATACGCTGGACTCGAACTGGGGTCCTCCCACTTACAAGTCCACGCTCATAACCACTACACCAACACCCGCCCCTTTAATTGAATGCATAGATTATAATTATTATGGAGCATGCTGCAAAGTAAGAGAAAAACAAAAACACACAGACATACATTTTTATGTATAAAATTTTATTATATTGTAATTACAATAGTAGTGTACTCAGCTGCTTCGCCGGCTCCGGGGACTTGCTGGGGTGTCTATGGAAATCGGTAATCGGTCCCCAGCAGTCCCAGGAGAAACACGGCCGGCGTCACTAACATCCTGACATAAAAACGTATTAGATTTTATCTAATTTTTTTATACCATAGGGTATATAGTCACATATGTTTATACATTACATATGAAATTACACATAATTAAATACAGACACAGAGATATATGTCAAATATTCCATTTCAAAAAAAAAAAAAAAAGAAATGACAAATAAGAAGTAACTAATAATTATTTCCTTAACTGGAGTAGCGAATAATAAATTTTTAATCTTAATCGAAGAAGTTCGAATAATGGCCATGATTGCTATATTCTATGTAAAACTCAAAGGAGCAACTAATCTCAACGGTAGCAGTGGCCTTGGGTTTTATAGCTTCTCCTTCTACACATTTAGCCTGGATTTCATTTCCGTCTGACCGAGGAAATTGAATTCGTTCATATGTAATAATTATTAGTCTTTCAAGCAGAACTACATGCGCTGTTGAGACCATAAGAAGAGGCCAACATCACAGACAGCCAAGCCACTATCATTACCTTTAAGTTCAATTCAAGGCTAGTTTGTGGAGTCTGTTTAGGTAATCTGATATGGATGGGTACCAGACCTCTCTTGTTTGAACGAAAGAATAACCTTGCCGGAGACCTCCACAAAAATCTACAGCCCTTCTTTACGTTATCTCCAAATTCCTCATGAGAGGTGCCATTAGAGAGCATGGATGAACACAACAAATTTGTGGACTGGTTGCCGATAACACTAAGACTAGAGACAGAGGGGATATCTTGGTTTTCAATAGCTATGCGCTTAGGTTTATTTTTCATCCCAAGGGCCTGACAAGTGAATAGTTAGCCTTTGCAGCCTTTTTCCAGGAGAAAGGGCAAACAGCTCGCTTGGCTGCGGCTCCAACTTCTGGGAAAAAAAAATCTCGTGTAAACACTTTCACGATTTTCTGTAACTGCAATTAATACAATTACAAAATAGACCAATTTTTTGGAAACCTTGATTTTTTTTTTTTCCAGAGCTCTAACATAAGTATAGATGCTTGGGCTACATGTTGGTAGAAATCCTTGACTCAATTAGTCACTTCAATATAATTAATTGTAGCCCAGGAGACAGCGCCAATAATACACTGAACTGAAGTGGTACTTTAGAGGAAAGCCTAAGCGCTACTTTTCCCTCAGAGCCCCAAAATATTAATTTTTCCAGAAAAATGTTTTAAACTAAAGTGATAGGTATTTATGTGTGTAGATAGTATACAAAGTTTAAAGAAAATCCTTGGAGCCATATTCCAGAAAATTGCGAAAAACATTCAGTAAAATCGCACTTCGGTTGAAAGTCCCCGAAACCTTCTATCAGAGGCGGTGGTAGTATAAAAACTTAAATGTAAATCTATATGTATTATAATTAATTGCAGCTTTAGAAGAACATGGGTACACGGCCAATTTCAGACAGTTAGTGGTTGTGAAGCCTCTAGGCGATGATGTTTATGAATAACTACTCTATTCATACATATCTAGCAACACCAGCCAGACCTCAGAACCACTAGGATGATATCTTAAAAACATATGTACGGAAAGAGCTGGCAAATTTTGTCGGGAGAATAACAAAACGGCATTTTGTTGTAAAAACAGAGAGATCTGAAGGAATGGTACATACGCGTTGTTAAGACCCTGAGACTTAAGAAGCCCAACTTAAAATTTAATTTAATCTAACAATTGAAACTGTATGACTATTAGCATCAAATTTTATAAATTAAAATTGAAATTGAAACATATAAAATAGACATAGTATAAAGAAAATAAATCATTGAAGTTTCTATTTAAATAAATGAATCTTATATGTACCTTACACCTGTTCATCGCAGTCAAAGAGCACCAGGTCATAGTAGCCAGCATAAAACCATAGATGGGTACAGCATATATGAATACTCCAGTCAAACCAGGCATCAATATGTATAACACTTGAACAGTAATAAACATATTTCTTTAGTGACAAACAGATTATTCTAAATTTAGTCAACTTGTCTGAAAGGAATCAATTGTGCAGCGTTAATCCTATATCAAAATCCAACTTGCTTTTCTATCATTGAGTTATGCTTAAAAATTATATATATATATATCAACTGAATGAATAGGTTATTAAATATTACATTTCAAAACAATACTAAACTTTCAATATTAAACCACTGTAATTATTTCTCTAAAAAACAAACAACTACTGTTACACTCTTTTGAGAATATTAACAAACTGGTCAAATCCAAAATAAACCTACCTACTATAAAAATTATACAGGATGATTGGTTGAAAGTGTGGATGATAAAACAGTATATTTTTTCTTAATGGCTTCACAAGCAGATAAGGAATGAGGAAGCCAGAATGGGGATCCAACACTGAACAATTGGTAGGAAGTCCCCTAGTAGGGCTTTGTGACACTATATGGTTTTATGCGTTTTTTTGTCATACTACTGGTAGGAAGTATGATACAAATTTTGGGTGATGAAATTATTAAAAAAAAACCTGGTGTGAAACACTCACACAACTTTCTCT
Organism: Triatoma infestans; assembly: GCA_011037195.1. Classification (NCBI taxonomy): domain Eukaryota; kingdom Metazoa; phylum Arthropoda; class Insecta; order Hemiptera; family Reduviidae; genus Triatoma; species Triatoma infestans. The sequence goes on from JAAEAF010005974.1 coordinate 21,259, forward strand.
TACTCCTGTTCTCAAAATTATATGTGACAAATGTTATAGTTTGTGTACCAAATATAACGAAATTTGTCGAAAACTGAAAAAACTGTTCAGTAAAAGCGCACTTCCGGCTTACAAATTTTCTTAAAACTGAGGAATTTTTTGGCATTCTATTTATGTTGAATATTAATTTTGGTGGACCTGACTCTCCTAGGAATTGTATAATCAACTATGATACTACTTTAGGGGAAGCTGCAACCCCATCGCTCCCCTAAAACTGCCCTTACATGAATTTTTCTAGAGAAATGTCTTAAATAAAAAATGTAGATCTTTGCATTTTTATTTTGTATACGAAGTTTCAAGAAAATCGTCGGAGCCATTTTTGAGAAAATCGCGAAAAAAATGAAAGAATCATTTAGTAAAGTGTCAAAACAAACGCACTTCCGATTATCCGATTTTTTTCAAACTCGGAATTTCAACAACATATTTAATTCTAATTAACATTATTTAGATGACAGAATTGTCTAATAAACGGAAATAGCAGTTAAGATAAAAACCTAACCCCACTCCTCCCCCAGAAGTGCCCTTAAATGAATTTTCCCGGAGAAATGTTTCATACTACAAAGTTGTAGTTGTTACGTATGTGTAGCTTGCATACAACAAGGTTTTAAAGAAAATCGTCGGACGCCATTTGTGAAAAAAAATCGCAAAACAAACGTAACAAAAAAGAAACTAGTTACAATGGTTACTTCTGGTTGAGGACATTATGACACATAACGCACCGTCAGATCCCACATGGTGATTACCTAAAACCGTATATCAAGTTCTAGATTCTGCTACGATTTTTCGTTTTTGAGCTATGCTGTGCACATACATACATACAGACATACCACACACACACACACACACCACACACACAACACACAGGACCATTTGCTAAAAAACTATTTTTTTGGACCTCAAGGGGACACTTCAAAACGGATATTTCCGGTGAATAACTCAATATCGAAAATTTGACACGATTACAATACTGTCCTCCTTACTAGGGTAAGAGAAAGTACCAGAATCCTGAACGAAGGCCGGCAAAGCACTGAAAGCACTGAGAAGGGTCCGAACTTTGGAGAAGCTATGTGAGCCCCCCTCTACGCTCTGGATAGTATAGGGCTTGTTAAAACAAGGACTATCATAAAGAATAAGAGAAAAAATTCAGATCATGAAGGAACCACACGGGCGACACTGGTATGGCTTGTTTGAGTCACGCTGGATACCGGTGACCAAGAGGTCGACTTTATTCGAACTTCTGCTATATACCTCCGGTCTCCAATCTAACGCATATCAGCATCAACAAAATAAAGATATTAAAAACTATAACTTTAAATGTGTACAAAATATAAAGAAAAAGTAATAGCGATATAATTTACACCACACATCTCAAACGCTTGAATCAGGCCTTGTGACTAAAAAAAAAATGCGCGGAAGAAAGCTCGCGATCAGAAGCGACAAAAATATTGCTTTGCGTATGTAGGGGCTGTAAGGTACACCGGTGGACGATACGGAAAATGTACTAATTAAAACAGATTTTATCAATTATATTAAAGTTTCCTTGCATTAATGTGCATATTCTGTTCTTTATAGTAAAAAAAAAAAAAAAAAAGTTAAAATTTAAAGAAATCACAATTTTTTTAATGGTTTGAAAGGAAACCAACTGTTATCACATGGTGCTGTACACGTTACTTGTAACAATTTAAGAACCAGCCAACTGGATAGTTTTGTGCTTACCAAAGTTTTTCTTTTTACTTCGGTACTGAGAAGTTTTTACTTACTCAAATTTATCAATAAAGGCTTTGGTGGGTCACATAGTCTTCCCTAAAATAACACGATTACAATACTTCCTCTTACTAGGAGTAAGAGAAAGTAAAAATTGTCGTTTTCGGAAAATAAAAAAAACAATCCAAAAAAAGTGTATAAGCAAATATAGTTTGGAGGAGAACAGCGGTGGGCTGCCTGTCTTAGGGCAGAGGTCGTCTGCCCTAAGACACATGGTGCCTTTAGGTAAAAAGACAGACCTTGGAATTTTCTTATTTGTTATTGGTAAAATTATGATTGCAATAGAGGTTACTATAGCAATAACTCCACCTAATTGGGGATAGATCGGAGAATAGCATATATGTATAGGAAATATCACTCAGGTTGAATGTGGACCGGTGTAACCAGCGGGTTGGCTGGAATAAAGTTTGATTAAAAATCTGATTCCAAATCAATTATAAAGTGGATCAAAGTGTTATGCACATTTGCCTGCAGCAGTGAAGAAATAAGTGCCACCTTAGTGCAATAAGTTTTTCCTCAATAGTTCATAAATCATGGGGTGTATCAAAAAAGTGACCGTTTTTCAATAAATAATCAATTTTTTATTACCTTTTATGAATTCGTTTTTAATGTTCAAAAATATAGCCCATTGTGATTGACTGCTGTAATGTCATATTTCTGCTAGCTATTGGATCCTTCTTTGTTACCATTCCTTGCGTTTACAATCAAAAAACTTCTGCACTCCAGTTTTAACTCGGTGAAGTTTTTAAATTCTACAGAACGCTGATGAAGGTCATCTTGCCCTTCGATTTTACATACAGCACGCGTAGTTTCAGCAGCTGTACACTGTTTTTTTTCCAGCAGTGACATAAAATTACTACAATATAGTAATACACAGTCATGGTTTTCTAAAAAAGCTTGAACTAATATAGTGTCTGTAAATATATCAGACTTATGTGTGAGTTTGAAAATCCATTGAACTTCTTTTATTAGAAAAACGGTCTTCTTTTTTTTATACATCCCATTAAAAAGGGTCTATTAATAAACCTGCACCCATAATAATAAGTGTAGCATTTTATAAAGGTGATAAGAACAAAATATATTTCAAAAAATATAATATGTACGTGCAAGTAGTTATAATAGAGGAATAATATCAAATAAGCTACTAAAAGCTGAACAAGCAGAGTAGCCTGCAAGTGCTGGTAATAATAAAATCTTATATTTTCGAATCAAACGCTCAAATATATCTCAAACGGCAAGTCTGTTTTTTTTTTTTTTTTTTTTTTTTTTAACTGAAGCATAATTGCTGAATAATATTAAGCACAAAAAGAACTCACCGAAATTACTTACCGATCAACTAGTAAAAAAATGTATTGTAGTAAGGCTTAACTTCTAAATATCAACAGAATGAAACTTTAGTTATATAATAGAAATTATTCGGACTTATCAAATTAATCATAAAACATTATATACAAATTTCTAAAATTAGTTCCTGCGCCGAAAAAAATTCTTTCATTAATATTTTCACTTGCCCCTAACATAATACAGAGGTAATGGGAATACTATATACAAAGCCGGTAATACCTCAAGTGATTACACTGAAGCCCAGAAGAGAGCGCCAATAAAATTTGAAATTTAACGGTCACAAATTCCTCAGAAAATTCTAAAATCAATTTTTCCAAAAAAAAATTCAAATAAAAGTAATACGTTTATGGTTGTGGTGGTTGGTTCCGTGATAGCCTAATGAAGCAGGCTATCACGGAAAATGGCTCTGATGATACGTTTATATCTATCTGTGCAAATAACATTTCAAGTATAGAGAAAATTAAAAAAAACAACAAAAACTGACGATGATGTGTTCGCTGGAAGCGCGAGCATGGCCTTGACGCTTCTGTGGATTATAATGTTCGTCCTACCGAGAATGCTGGGCTGAGCTAAGTTGGAGGTGCTGACTGGAACGGATGGTTATCATCGGGAACAAATACTGATTCAACACGTATTTATAAATGAATAAAGGGTTTGAGGGGCACCCGAGCAGATATTAAATAAATAATAAAGTTATGCTGACAGAATTTTTTTTTAAGGGTTCTATTCACGAATTATTTTTTATGTACAATCTAATAGTTATTTTTTTTATTCTTTGCATTCATTGGCTTCATCCTCTTTCTCAGCTTCTAAGAAATCATACACATTTTCAAAAATTTGTCATTCAAAAATACGTAAGAAAACACTGCAATATTTCATGGCAACTAGTTTTCACCTAAAAATGAAACTTATACATGTATTCCTGATACTAATGCAATCCTATATACATTCAATTCGAAAACCGAAAACTTTATCTATTAAGAAGAATTCGGCAAATGAGCTTTGCCACTTAATTAAATAAAAAAAATCAAAAAATCAAAATTTCAAAAAGATTTTTCTAATAATAATAATAATGTAACTTTCATAAATCCTGAAAATTGCAATCATATTCAAATTTACATGAAACATAAACAAATATTACTTACTTATTGTGTAGAATCCATAAAGTAAAAAACCATACTTTAATTCCACTAAATGAAAGCCAAGTGCTAGAATATACATAAAATGTGCTAATGCGAATGCTATCATGCCGGGAATGAACAAATTTGCTTTAATAAGGAATGCATCTCCTATGCAAGATAACGATAAGCCAATTAAAATTAATTTTCTACATTTGTACCTGAAACATACATACATAAAAATTGTGAAATTGAAAGAAATATAGTGACAAAAGGTGTTAAAAAGTGATGTAGAATACTGAATGAAAGTAACAAACTGTGGTAAAATTCTAAAAACTGAATTTATTCTGCACTAAGATGTTTTTTTTAAGAAACAGACATAGATTATAGTAGTCAAAGTGTTTATTAACTTCTATCTTCAGGATATAAAATCCTGTTAATTTAGTTTATGTATAAAATAGCTATTATTTCTGTATTGCAAATTCCATGATAAGATTATGTCCTCCAAGGATTATGTAATAAATAAAAATAAATAAATTACTGCAAATCATCCATTTTCAATTTACAAAAACTTCTGAATTAATGATAGTGAAATGGCATTGTATGAGCATGGCTAAGGTTATAAAGGTGTATGGTTATAAGATTATGAGCATCGGCAAGATTATAAAGGGGCAAAACTGAAGGATAACGTATATAAATACGTTTTTTTTTCGCTATGGTATGGTCTGCAGCAGATATGGCAATGTGTCCTTGCAGCCTATAGCGGTTGTTTTGGGGTTTGGATAGAAGACAAAAACTTGACATTATTGAAGACATACTTGAAGACATTATTTATATATTATATGAAAATATTAAGCACTGCATGGACTTTACACTTATGATTTAGAGTGAGAGTTTGATAGCGTGAGAAGAGAGTGACAAACTGACTGGCAGAGTGACGGTGTGAGAATGATGGTCGTTCAATGTTGATGGTTGTTCGAATGACGTATGAATGAGAGTGAAACTGGCGGTCAGGACTAGCTCCCTAGTCCAGATATCCTCCTTAGACTAAACCAATTTAAAAACAAGTTACTAATAAAGAAAACAAAAAAAAAAACAGCTCAAACTCACTAACATTTGTAACAAAAACTTTAATTGTTACAAAATAAAATAAAGTGTAATAAATAAAAATAATTGAATAATATTAACAAAAATAACAAATTTAAAAAGATTTTTTTAATTAGCAGCATATTTGTTAACCTCCACGCTCACTATCCACAAGCCGCCAATGATCCTGGATATTTCTAATGAAAATTAATTATAACAGGTAATACAGTCAATAACCAATTAGTCATTACTTCATTTCCCATACTACTTTGGTTTTGTAAATCTCTGGTAATCACATAAATATTACTTGGACTATTGAAGTTTAATTACTTGACTATAAGAAGTTTTTATTGGTTAAATCATTTTTATCAGAAGATTTTTCTTGTTGGCCGTTAGTTGTAATATGATTACAGACTTAACATTACTACTGTAATCTCACCTATGTATTTGGTTTTTTGTTTGTGTTTCATGTTATAATTTTGTTTTGTATTGTTCCTGAAGAAGACAAACAAAGTTTGTCGAAACGTCGAACTGTCACAATAAAAAACAATTACAAAATTTACTTTTTGGTTTTGTTTTTTTTTTAACCATCAATTGGTCGAGAAGCCAACTAATTATTGTTTTCATAAATCATTTTTAGTTGACCACGTTACAAATGTAAATACAGGTTGAAGATGATAGTTTAGTGTTGAAACCAAATTGATGATAGATGAGATAACCAAATAAATTAATAATATTGCGGAGTTATTCCCAATTATTGCACCATAAATATCATACTCACTAATTTAATGGTAGAAACACATATTCCCTGTTACATATACTTATAAATGTTCAATCCTCGAACTAGAAAGGATTTGGATTTGGGATGGATCTGATTTTAAAAGGTGGTAAAGAGGGTAATAAGTGCCACTAGAACACAACTCACCTTAGAATTCCTAGAAGAATTCTTTAATGTTCTACAAGAATTAATGGCCTCGTTCAGAGGAGCAGGGTACCCGGACATGCAGGTATAGAGGGCAATGAGAGGACGGATAATTTGGCAAAGATGGGAACCACATTACCACTGTGTGGTCCCGAGCAACCAGTAACTTCACTAAGCAATTTTACAACAGAGAAGTTAAAGAATAGATGAAAAGCGAACTGCGAGAAGCACTGCAAGGACACGAGGGGTTATAAAAAGTGTAAGACAGCGGGGGAGGAAGACTGAAAGTACCTTCTATCCGTGAGTAGGGTACAATAGAGAATCCTGGTAGTTGTATTGACTGGACACGCTTGGTTAGCCAGTCATTTAAATAAAATAGACAAGACGTCTAGTCCTATGTGTCAGAATTGTGACGATGGAGTCAGGGAAACTCTAAAAAAATCCTAAAAACATTTCTTGTTAAGTAATTTATTATTAAGAACGGATCACTTACTCATCTGAATGTTTGGCCTCCCGAAGGTATAAAAACCCAATTAAAGCTAAAATTGGGAAGCACTTGATGCATGCTCTCTGCAAAAATGGCAACTGCTTTGGAGGAAAATAAAAATATAGGAAGACTCCAAAAAAAAATGGTATCAACTTGACAAAGGATTCCATGAACTGAAAAACAAAACATACAAAATTAATTCTGAGGAGTTATGCAGGAAATTATTCAATACTTCTGATAATAAAATTTAATTGGAATTCAGTATTTAATATATGTATGGACTAGCGGATTAGAAACTTGCATGTAACTCTTAAATCAACATAAAAATATAGAAAATGGTGTATAAAGAACCTACATAAAAATGTAAAACTAAAAATAATGGTTACAGTAATGACATGAACAAGTAACTATCAAAAGAACAAAATGTTGATTAAAAACTACTATTATTAGTCTCCAAGAATATTATTTAAGGGCACATTTCGCCTGTAAGCCCATTTACAAGCTGAAAAAGAAAAAATATATATAAGGATAGTTTTGTAGAATTATGTTAATGTACTTTTTGTTATTAAGATGTTGAACATAATTTTTGTACATTGGAATTTTGTTAGAAAAGCCATTAATGTCACACAGTAATGTAAAGTTAATATTTGCACCAATGTGGTGGTATACGTCTCAACTTTTATAATATATAGAACTGTATAGAATAATAGATTAAACAATCATTTATAATTACCGGAATAAGTTTTTAAACCAATGTTTTATATGGATTGAGATCAAGTGCTACCATTTATTACACTGTTTGCTAATTTCAATTAAAAAATCTAATTTATGGAACATATCATTTGCTCTTTAACCATTTAAAAACTTATTCCAATAATTCCATAATCTACTGTTGTCTTTGACTTATAAAGTGCATTAAATTTATATCTTAGCTTACATGCACTCTAACTATATACAATATTCTATATTTATATATATAAAAATACATATATCACATTGGTACATGACAAGCACTGTTTGATAGTAATGATTTTTCTTTTCCAAGGAAATTCCTTATATACATCAAAACCTTATTGACATAAAGTGCAGTAACATAATTCTATCCTTAAATACATTTTTTAACTTGTAAATGGCCTTACACTTGATCATCACCTTTAATGTTCTTATAATGAACTTTAAAAATTTGAGACTAATAGGTGTACTGGTTAGTAGTCCACTACAGGAGTAAATTGTATTTGATATTAAACATGTATACAGAACTGAAAAATAAGAATTGGCAATTTTTAACTTGACGATTATATCATGAAATAAAAATTTTAAAACGTATTAAATACTAACAAGAATATATTTATTACTTTATAAATAAGTGTTTTGTATTTATTTCAAATTGTTCCTTTGCTAAAAATGTCTTGCTAATTAAAATTTAAATCTACTTACATTTGATGTCATGGTATTCAATAAAATGTAAGCTTATTCAATAATCTTGAAAAGCCAGATTTAATTTTTCTTCAAACACATAAATAAAAAAAGGAAATCACGGGTATTCAACAAGTTGAATACTATATTATCACATTTTAAGAGAGATAGTACATCCCACTCGAAAATACTTTATTTTTTTTTTGGAACTGTGATTTTTGTATATGGGATAAATTTCAATGCCATTACGTCTTGAGGTGATAAGAAATTTTTAACATGCACTGTGGTTGCAAATAGATTGAATTAAAATATAACCTATTACCTCCTCCAATAAGGTTATCAGATAATAGAATTATGTGTAGAATTTTAGACTATAATTATCATTCGACATTCATACCGTATAATATACAAAGACTTGTATTCTGTGATGAGTTTATAAACTTTAAACTTTCTGCAAAGAAAATCAAAAAGTATCAGAATTGTCAAAAAATTTGAGAAAAAAACATTTTATTTATATTTTTAATATTTTAATTCCAAAATTTTTTTTTTTTTTTTTAAATTAATATACCGATGCATCACTACACTATCGATAGGTTTCCCTCTTTTTCTAGGTAGTAAACAGTGGGTCTATTATTTCTTTGGGTTATGAGCGGCTAAAAAGGCGTACATATATATTAATGGAGTCATTAGGATTACTAAATGTAAATGGAAACAGAAGAAACTCATTCTGTGTAGATGGAAATGATGTTATGGAAATTAAATTGGGTAAGAAAGACAAAACAAATATTTGTGATGTCATTTAATAATCATGAATTCTCTTCATTTCAGTTACTCAACTTTCATTGCCCCTTAATATCTTGAGTTTCTTGATTATTATTATTTTTAATTCATGAATTAATTGTTAGAGATTATGCCCTTATTATTTACTAATTTGCCTCTGAGAGATTAGTATTTTAAATTACTCGGTAGAATATGAGATGCCTTATTTGCATTTTGTTTTAGTTCGAAATCCGGAGGATTTGATGACAGAGACATGTTCTTTCAAACCCGATATGTGTCATCAAGTGTTCGGAGAAAGGTAATATACTTTTTATTTGTCAATAAGATATAGTAAGTACTAAGAGTGGACAAATTTTCCTCCCATTTCTTACACAAGTATAGTTCCTGTTTTTTTCATAACATTTTCAAATATTAGGATTAACAGTGCAAGTTAAAAAACAAATTGGAGCGAAACGCTTAATGACAAAAGTTATATGAACACTTACAAGTTAAATATCTCGAAAAAGTATTGAAATAATTGGAACCTTTTGAAGTATATCGCAGAGTGCAATTCTTAGGAGACATGTTAACTTCCTTCCGTTTTACCTATCAGTACAATGTCCGGTTCCACCACTCAGAGAAGCTGCAAACTAAACATTTAGTAAAAATTTTCTACTTTTCACCGGAATATACGTTATGCGTTCGTCTCAACCCGAAAAAGTGGTTTTTAGAAACTGATATGTGTGTGTGTGTGTGGTTAGCTAAAAAACAGAAAGTTCGAACTTGATATTTCTTTTAATTTGTACCATGGGACAATAAAGTTTTTCTCAAAATCGGTCAACCGCAAGTACTACTTTACAGTATTTTAAAAAAAATAGTTTTATGCGATTTTCTTTAAATTTCATATCCATATACAACTTTAATTTGAAACATTTTACCGGGAAAATTAATTTTAAAACAAATAATTCTTGAAACACATTGTCAAAATCTTACGCATCATTTAATCTTTCTGTCTATATAGTAAATATTACATTGCATTTTTTTTCTCTTACTAACCTACTAACCCAATTGGTAAATTAAAAGGATTAATTTCATTTATATTCAATTGGTATCAATACTTCCCAACTTCTATTTGTTCTTACTATAGAGAGGGTGATGCGAGTCTGGAAGTAAGCTGCATCCAGGACGTCCTCTGTCTTTAGATTCAGCACTTCTGGCGACAGCTGTAGAAGTGTATCCTTGCAACAGCACTCGTTCTTGCCAGGCTCTTGCAATCGCAGAGGACATTGATCGGTGTGTCTTTCTCGGTCAAGAAACAGTGACCACTATAGACAAGGTCCAATAGGCTTACATGGTTCTTGCCCACTATAATCCTTAAGGGCCCTAATTCAGCAAGTCTGTCGTCAGCTTCTGCGAGGGCCCCCTAATGAACTCTTTTGCTTGTCTTTGGCCAGTGTTATTTCTCCACGAAGTCTCTGATTGCTGGTTCATAAACTAATGCCTACTATTTTCAGGTGGCTAAACATGTACTATCAAATTAAGTATTCTGGGTGGAAGCAAATAAAAATATTTTTTGCAAATACGTATAAATTTGAACAGTTATCCCTAGTCACGAAAACTGTGAACTCTCCAGTTCATGCATGGATACAAGTCCATGCTCAAAAAGCACCCTAGAAAAACCGCTCCTTAAATGCAGCAATCCATTGAAAATTCCATGTATTTTTTAGTTTTAAGCGTTTACTTTCTAAAATATGCTCAAACTTGATATGTTTCAGTGAACAAATATTTGGTTATAAAGGTTTGAAAATCAAACTTTACTATGCGGCAGGGAACTTAACAACTTATATTGGCATCGAGTACGATGAAAAGATAAATACTCCTGGCATTGAGGTAAGTGTAAGTGCTCCCTTTCTTTGAACAGTAGTTAACATTTTCAGTTTTAAATGTTTGGAGCCGTTAATCAGTCATAGTAATCGTGGGTTCGTGACTCTTCACAATTTGCATATATTGGTCCTTTCCTCCTTCAGATCAGTTCTGGGCATACGCCCATCGTCGGCCACTTACTTCTAATTAACTTCGTGCACATTCAGTATATAGGGTGACAGTTTTAACATGCATCACCCACTTGTCTTGGAAAGTATGCCAGATAAAAAAAAAACGATACCCTACTTAATTTTTTCAAGACTTCCAAATATGTGATTATTTTTTTTAAGCTGCAGAAATGAAATTTCGAAACCGACTATCTTATTACAAATTAGTCCACATATTTTTTCAACGAATTTTTAAAGTATATTTTGTTATTGAACAAGAAAAATCCGTTGAATATTCACTGAGATATTCAATATTGAATGTAGAGGAATTTCTCCCGTCTGGCTGCCATTATTCCACACTGATTTTGAGTTTATAGTCAGTTAAGCCAAAAAAATATTCTTTTAGTTGTTCAAAATGAGTACCATCATTAAGTAAGTAGAAACATGACCTTTTTGTCCAGTTTTCATTACTGAACTCATTACAAAATCAGTACGGATTTCTTCGTGTATCTATATAAATTCAGATCCTGCCTTCAATCCATTTACCTCGGTAAGTTTTTCTACAGCGGTGACATCCTTTAAGTTGCTGTAAATTTAATTTTTTAGGTTATACCCACAAAAAGCAATCCAGAGTTGTCAGTCAGGATATGTGAGCGGGCGGGCCACGAATAAGACACGTGCGTTCCAATCCATTTACCTTGGTAAGTGCGAACTAAATAACGCCTTACCTTCCTGGCATAATGAGCTGATTATCCACCTTGCTGAAAGTACACAATTTGCAGGCATGCTAAAGAGGGACATTTTCAAGCAGATCTGGGAGAACTTGACATAAGCAATCAAGATACCTGTCTGCGTTCAGTGTTACACTGTAAATATACGGACCTACAAGTTGATCCCCTATTAGGGCGTACCACATATTTATCGAAATTATTATCTGATTTCGTGTCCCATACATAATATCTGGATTTTCATATGCCCATATTCGGAAAATCCACCTATTCAATAATTCATTATTCCTAAGTTTTATCACTCCATGTGGGGATCAACTTGTAGTTCCGTACTTTTACAATGAAACATTGAGCGCAGACACGTACCTTCATTTCTTAAGTGAAGTTCTCTCAGATCTGCCTGAAAATGTCACTCTAGCACGCCGGTAAATAATCTACTTTCAGCAAGTTGGATGTCCATCTCATAATGCGAGGACAGTAAAGCGTTACTTAGATCGCACATACCAGTATAAATGAATTGGCACGCACGGTGTTAATCAGTGGCCGGCCGCTCCCTAAATCTGACACTTCTGAAGTCATCTAAAAGATAAAGTTCATGGCAACTTAAACACTGTCACCGTTATAGAAAAACTGGTAGAAAACACTGTAGAAAGAATTTCTGAAGCCTGCGAAGAAATCCGTCTTGATGATGCCCATTTTGAACAACTAATGTGATATGTTTTTAATCCTTGAAAAAATTAAATAGGGTATCATTTGGAATTTTTTTCTATCTTGCGTACATACTTTCCAAGACAAGTGTCACCTTGTAATACGTGCATGGTATCTCGAACTTAATTGGACCACTAGATTAACTCGAACTCTTTTAATTATTGAATATGTGGATGGGTCCGCAATCCTGGAAAACACCTGGTATTTTATCCGTTGTAGCATGCATATTCCTTTCCGGTTTTCCTGACCGGTTTCGGATTTTCATCCTTCGTCAGAGCAAATTCACCAAGTTCGTGTAGAGAGTTCACTTCAACGCAGTGTTTCTGTTACATTCACAATTATTAGTTTGGAACCATCTTTTAATTATATTTGCTAAAAAATAACTGATGTTGAACTTCCCTCTCCACCTCTTTCCTCCTCTTTCTTTTAATGCAATTCTCAGAGCCATAATCGGCAATTTTTCTTAAAAGTCGAAATTTTAACTTTCTCTTAATTCCCTTGTAAGAGGAAGTGTTGCAATCGTGCCAAATTTTTTAAATTCGGTTATCAAAAGAAATTCATGTTTTGAGTTCCCTTGAGTACGAAGAAAAAATGTTTTGAGCGAATAGTTACTTAATGTGAATGAAATATCTCAAAAACAAGAAGCTGGAACTTGATACTCGGTTTTAAGTATCATCCACCGCATGTGGCAAGGTTTTGGTCAAAAGTCACCAACCGGAAGTGCAATATTACCGAAAGTTTTTTTTCTTTCAGTTTTTCGCGATTTTCTTTGAACTTCGTATACATCTACACACATAAATGCTTATCACTTTTATTTGAAACATTTTTACAGGAAAATAGTTTTTTGTGGGAGGTTTTAGTGCAGGGCCGGTTCTGTCATATGTGCAAGGTGTGCACCGCACATGGGGCGGCCGAAATCTATTCACAGTGACTATGTAATCCTTTTTGCAAATTATATTTCTTATGTTTTGTAATTTTATCATACCTATTTTTTTTGAAGACTTCAGTTATTGTTATATTAAGGCATAATTATATTTCATTGCCGACCATAAAATTTTAAAAGTATTTTTAAGATATTTCTAATTTGTGCGGCACTGCGCGCGCGCCCTCCACCGTACTCAAAAGTATTTTTTAAACGCACTCACTGATAATTGAGGTTAGAATATTGCCTAGTAAATATGCAGCTCTATCTATGCTTTAATGCGATCGCTACAGTGTTTTTGTTTAGGTATCTTGGCGAAATCATTATTAAAAAAATTAGGTTAATTAGCAAAGAGTGCCAAGTAAAAGTGTGCAAGTTTTAAATGTTCATTCTTATTATTTAATTTTCTTATTTTAGATAACTTCATCACAGTGAAATCGAAATGGCAGATATAAAAACAAAAAGATTATCTGGAACACACTATAAAAAAATCTGGTGATAAACACTCACACGACTTTCCTTCACTACGAACTGGCAAATTTGCTTCACTCTTACAATTCTATATTAGTGTTTGAAACCGTCGGCATTTTTATGGAGAAAATCACAAAAAAAAAAACTGAAAAACCTATTCAGTAAAGTCGCACATTCGCTCAACCGTTTTTCTTCAAACTGGGAATTTTGGCAACTTATATAATTCTAATTAATATTATTTAGTTGACAGAATTGAATAATAGTACATTGTTGAACTGAAATAGCACACTAAGGAACACATAACCCTACCCCTTTCCCAAAATCCCCATTAATGAATTTTCCCAGAGAAATGTTTCAAATAAAAGTTGTAGCTCTTTATATGTGTAGTTAATATTTAAAGTTTAAAGAAAATTGTTGGATCCGTTTTCGAGAAAATCACAAAAACTGAAAAAACCATTCAGTAAGGTGACTTTTCCGGTTGATGGATTTTGCCCGAAATATTCGTGTCTGATGTGGTGGTACTACTTAAACGGAGTACCAAGTTTGAGCTTCCTGCAACTTTTCATTCAATTTAATGTATGTTTTATGATTTAAATCTACGTTTCCAAATTCCTTTTTATTTTCTAACCAATAATTGGATTTATACAATGTCTCTAGATTTTCGAGCTCTAATATATAATGCTTCTACTTTCTATAATTTATTTGTTTAACAGCACTAATAATTAGTAGGATTTCTTTTTTTATGTTGTTGCGAGAAACTAGATTTTGATTCTATTAAAATATCTAGAAACACAAATTCTAGAACCGGCCCTGTTGTAGCGGAACAGTAGCAGTAACGCTTCTCTTTTGAAGTACTACTTCAAGTACAGTGTTGGTTCTAGCACTGTATAATATTAAAAATGCATTATTACTACAATAATACATTATTTAATAAAATTGGGGTATGAATTCATCATTTAATACTGTATTATACGAATATTTATATTTACCTATAAGAATATTTCCTCCCTGGGTCTGGGCGAACAATATCTAACGGGACTATCGTTTTCTTGCTTTAAAAATTATTACTCAGTTACGATTAATGGGCAAGAAATACAGTAGAATAGCTTGGAATGGCGATTTACGTAAATTTTATCCCCTTAAACAGTGTATTATACAAGACTAAAGAAAATGATAGTATTCAACATTTTCTTGTATACTGCTCTATATTAGCTACTCAGCGAACAAAAATCCGGTGTGAAACACTCACACGATTTTCTCTTACTCCTATTAATACAAAATTATATATAAAATAATAAATTTTCTTTAAACTTCAAATTTTGCTCCTTTGTCCTAACATAAATATAGAGGTTAGGGGGACAAGTGCTAACCTACCAACAGAGGCGCAGAGCAAGTGTGTAGAGAGTTCAATAATGTTGAACAAACACATTTGAATTTTATTGTCTCAGATTCTTCAGAACCACCTAAAAACATTTTTTTTTTGTTGGAAAATGTTACAAATAAAAGTGATAAGGTTTATATTTGTGTATTTAGTATTCCAAGTTTAAAGGAAATCGTTATAGGCGTTTTTGAGAACATTTCAAAAATCTCAAAAACTTATTTTGTAAAACCGCATTTCTGGTTAACCGATTTTCTTCAAATTTAGAATTCTAGCAATGTTTCTAATTATATTAATCTTATAATCGTGGGAGACTAGCTTCTAAAGTGAAAAGTCGTATGCGTTTGTGCTCTGATTTTATTTAAGTTTCTGAAGTGGTTTTTGTCTATTTTGAATTTTGGTTTTTTGTGTATATATTCCTTTAACATCAGTTTACGCAATAGTGAAGTTAAATTAAACAAAAAAAAATAGGGCATTGTAGTGGGGAGGGGGAAAATAGTGGGGGTAGTGATATTGGCACTTGTATACTAAATCGCATTGCTGCTTTACAACAAAACCTCTCAGGTGAAATCTCTGATTTGTAAGGTAAAATACAATGATTTAACTGAGATTATTAATAATTTCAAGGAGGAAATAAAAACAAATCTGATCAGCATTAAAGGTAATATCAAAGAAATTAATAAACACACCACAGCTTTGCGTAAGGAAAATGAGAATTTGAAAGAAAAAATTGCTGATTTCCAATCATTTTTTGATGAAAAGGTTACTTTCTATAACAAAATTAGAATAATGAATGTCCCTCAGCAACCAGATATTGACATCCCTGAAATAATTCAGCGTATCGCAGAGTTAGTTAAGTTTACGTTTAATAAAGAGAAATTACAAGATTATTATTTTCTCAAATTTAAACATGATAAATTTGTATCGCCTATATTACTTTATAAGAAACACTGGCAAAAATGAATTTATGAAATGCTACAGGAATTATTTAAAAAACAATAAATTAACTCTGAACTTAATTATGAAAAATTCCAGTGATACTATGGCTACTGTACAAATATTTATTTCTGAATATATGAGTCCTCGTACCTATAGATTGTTTAAAAAATTGAAAGAAGCTAAAGCTCAAGGTTTACTGAAATTCGTTTGGTTTAGAAATAACAGAATTTATATAAGGAAAGAAGAGGTAATGCCTAGAATTGTTATAAACTCGGTACAGGATATTGAGAAGTTTGTATATTCTTATTCAACTCGCAGATTATCTCTTGACTCCGAATATGAGGATGTAGATACGGATAAATCTGATGGATCAAAAGCTAGTTTGTCAAGGAAAAGAGGGAGGCTATCTCAAACAATTTCGATTAAACCTTTTTTATCTCCGAAGCTCCTAGCAAAAAAGAAATAGGAAATGAAATAGATAATTTTGACCACTCAACTATTAGGTTTGGATTCTGGAATATTCATGGAATTAACACTCTGTTTAATTTGTCAACTTCGGAACTTAACAGCCTACTTGAAATGGATATATTGGGCTTCTCTGAAACTTGGTTGACTTTTTCCAAAGTTGGTTTTTCAACATTAACTGCAGATTATGATTACTATTTTAGAAACGCTAGTAAACCTAGGGGGAAGGGAAGGCCAAGTGGAGGTCTTATAATTTGTTTAAAAAAAGGTAAATTTTCTGTTACTAAAATATTATTAAGTACTAACTGGCTTTTTTGTTTGTTAAGAAACTATAAAGATATAAATATATGTTTTGGTTTAATTTACTGGCACCCCGGCTCAGACAATGATTTTTTATTAGATAGATTTTCTCTGAATTATGTTATTTATTATCCACCTTTGACAATTGTTATTGGATACTTGGGGATGATTTCAATGCCAGAATTGGTGATCTAAACAATTTAGATGATGATTTCTTTTCAAAATGTAATTTTTCTGGAATTAGAACCTCCTTAGATACCGTAACTAATGAAAGAGGTTCGCAATTAGTGGAGATTATGTAATCACAAGGTTTGATATGCTGTAATGGCCACTCTTACAGTGATAGCCCCGGTAATTTTACTTTTATGGGCGCTCAAGGTATGAATGTGATTGATTTGGTTTGGATCTCGGTAAATTGTTTGGATTATGTTCTGGATTTTAAAGTTGAAAATATATCTGAATTATCTGATCATTGTTTATGTAGCCCAATATTGAACTTAATACTAATAAAAGTGCCCTTAAATGAATTTTTCCAGAGAAATGTTTTAAATAAAAGTTTGTAGATCTTTGCATGTTGTTTATATACGAAGTTTCAAGAAAATCGTTCGGAGCCATTTTGAGAAATTGCGAAAAAGAGAATAAATCATTTAGTACAGTGGTAAAGTAAACGCACTTCCGGTTATCAGATTTTTTTTGAAACTCGGAATTTCAACAACATATTCAATTCTAATTAACATTATTTAGATGATGGAATTGTCTAATAAACTGAAATAGCACTTTAGATGGAAACCTAACCCACCTCTCCCCCAACAGTGCCCTTAAATGCATTTTTCCGGAGAAATGTTACAAATAAAAGTTGTAGCTCTTTGTATGTGTGGTTGATGTTCCAAGTTTAAAGAAAAATGTCGGAGTCATTTTTGAGAAAATTGCAAAAAAGTAAAAATTATGTGAATTATGTACTACCCAGCAATTCGATGATTTAAATCACTTTCTATCGAATGCCCCACTCTTTCTTCTTATAGATTTCAATTTTTATATAAATATAGCAAATGTAATCATTCGTATCAAGATTTGGTTGAAGAGGTTTTAAATGTCTATAACTCGGAAAAGATTAATGATATCTTTCTTTTTGTCATTAACAGCTTAAAAATTAAATCCAATTATTATTAATTTTATATTGTTTATATTATTCATATTTTAGTTTCTTATTTTTACATTTCATTTATTTTTATTTAATAATAATATTAATAAGAGAGGAAAAGACAAATTTTTTGTTTATATTTTCTGTTTAAATGAATTTTATTTTTAATTTTATTATCTCACATTGTAATAAGAACCAAGAGTATTCTGTTTTTTGTTTTGTTATTTTTCTTTCTATATTGTAAAGCAGGTTAAAATTTATTTATTAATTGTTTGTGTTATGCCTGATAGTTTGTAAGCCATTATGTACGCACATACCAACTCATTTTGCCATGATGTAATTTAGTGCAAATAAATAAAATATTCTATTCTACTCTAATGGTGGCAGAACCATAGATCGTACTGAAGTGGTGCTTTAGAGGAAAACTTAAACGCTACTGTTAACGGGAAAATGTTTTAAGTTAATGTTATATGTATTTATGTGTGTAGATAGTACCCTGAAAAAAAAAAAAAAAAAAAACCAATGGTGCGCAACAGCCCATGAAGGGCGGCCAAGTCATGCCAGGCAGCAACTTGAATAGGGTGGCATGTGGTAAGCACGCCGCAGTTCTCACGCCGTTTAGTTCCGGCTTTCGCCACCAAGGACGCTACTAACTGTAGCTTCCAACTTTTTATCACGATGCTTGGTCAACACCGACTTTGCCCTCACGAAATCGAACCCTGATTCTCGCACGAAAGGCGAGTACGCTAGCGACTAGACCAACGCCTGAGGACATGTAGATACTACACGAAGTTTAAAAACAAATCGATCGAGCTGTTTTGAGAAAATCACCAGGAAACACTGGTTTTTCGTTTTTTTGAGATATTGGTTCACACACACACACACAAAACACACACAACACACACCGCTAAAACCACTGTTTCGTACCAGTGAACTTCAAAACATGTATTTCTGTTGAAAACTCAATTTTGAAAAATTTACTCGATCACAATATACTTCCAATACTTCACATACTTAATACTTCGCAATATACTTACAAGGAGTTGTTAAAGGGCTAATTTTTCCTTAAAATGGAAACAACACGTGGGGGTCTAATTTTTAAACTCTATTGTTGGAGGGAGATTCACTTGACAATTAAATAATCAGAATAACTTTAAAATTAAATTAAAATAACGATTTCAAGCTAACACAATTTAAAATTAAGCGATTAAAATAATAAAAATTAAAAACACATAAGCATACTAAGCATATTTTATAATATTTATAACTATGTAATATATATACATATATAAGTATATATTATTATACTATATATATTACAGTACATACATATACTAAACATATACCATACATATACACACATATATATGTATATACACATACACATATCATATAGTATATATATATATATAACATGTTGTATACCATATTTATATATGCATTATATATATATATATATGTGATATCTGTATGTATACCACATATACATATGCATATTTATAACTATGCATTCCACTCGACCTTTCACCTCTCGATGAAGCTAATACATTCTGGCCACAAAGGACGACGACTTGACATAATAGAACAACTCGAAATATATAAACACAAGACACAAAACTTAATAAACGAACAGGCAAAATTTGCCAGTGAACCATTATTCAAAACACTCTTCCCACGACAATAAAAACGCAATCACCAGCATAAGTAGTGTACATGGACCAAATAGTTCTTAAACAGATTATACTTTTAGTTTATTTAAAAAAAATAATTAAGTATGCGTGCGTACATGGAGAGTGTATGTGAATGTTGTGTGAAGAGGTGAAAGGTCGAGTGGAATGCATAGTTATAAATATGCATATGTATATGTGGTATACATACAGATCTCATATATATTTTATATATATATATGTATATATAATGCGTATATAAATATGGTATATAACATGATATATATAAATTACGTTTTTTAATTCAAAGATTCCGTTTTTAAAAATTATGATTTATTTAAAAATGGAATTACACTATAAACATCCCCTCTAACAACACATACAAGACTGAAACTGTGGGAAAGTTAGGATATTATATGGGAAATAGGAAAGGATGGGATCAGCAGTTTTATGAGGTTAATGTCCAGGGTTATTCTAACGTAATTCCTCCACCCCTAGAATGGACTTCCTCCGGAAGTGCGAAGTCAGGTGGTTGTTGACGCATAAGTATTCCTTTTTGTTATCTTGTAGCAGATGAAGAGGCCTATGAGTAAAATCAGCAAGATGCTCCCAATATTGAATTTACTTGAAATCACTGAATTCTTCTCGACTGGTGCCACTATATTTTGAGGTATAGTTGCTAAGTCCAAATGCCTCATGTTTATTGAAAATTTTGGTGCTTGGTACTTTTCTTAGAATAGGTTCCAAGTCGCTTAACAGTATCGGCTGTCCAAATGATTTAGACTGATGTTGCAGCTTCTTGTCTTTGAAGATGATTGTGTCTTCGTTTGGCCTTAGAAGATAAATTCCTCGGAGTGTTTTCTTTTCCAATTCAGATCCCTTTTGAATGGTTAATGTTTCTTCGGTAGGGAAGACTGCCAAATATTGATTTATTTCTTCGACCCACATCACTT
This sequence comes from Triatoma infestans, assembly GCA_011037195.1. Classification (NCBI taxonomy): domain Eukaryota; kingdom Metazoa; phylum Arthropoda; class Insecta; order Hemiptera; family Reduviidae; genus Triatoma; species Triatoma infestans. Next base: position 41,896 of record JAAEAF010005974.1, read on the forward strand.
GACTGTCTCTGATACTGAGTGAAGTGAACTTGCAGGAAGATGTTGTTCCTTTGATTAAGATTTCTTCCTCGCACTGGGTTGACTGGTATACAAGTGTGTGTGAAGGGCACAAGTACCCAGAGGGTAGTTTGATATTACACATTGTTCGTAAACCTTCAATTTTTGTACTGCTGGATTTTAGAAGGAATTTTGTGGTTGGGAGTATTGTCATTAAGATTGAATTGATGATGGATGGAATAGGATGTAGGTAATACAATTCAAAATGTTCTTTCTTTACAATAGGTAACTGTATAAAATAAATAATTTCATTTTTATGACTAATTACAATCAATATCTAACAATTTTATAATGTCGAACATGTTTTCATATTTAATTTCAATGGTTAATTGGTCATCATAATAATGTACAATGTTTTTTAATTCTGAAAATAATTCATACGTTGAAATAATACTTGGATGAAATGTTTTGAGTTTACAAAAGGTGAGAGAGTTCTCAATATCATTGACAATATTTAGGATCATGTTGTGTAATATTTCTACATGATTTAGAATGTCAGTTATGACAGCGAATTCGTAAACTTCGTACAGATCGTCATTTAATAACAATAATTTCTCTTTTATTTCAACGTTATTTTCGTTAATTGTTTCTAATGTTTTATTAAATTCTTTCATTATTCCTACATTTATAGAGTAATGATGTTGTAATTGATTTTGTACATTTCTTTGATTAAGTTTTAATTCCTCTAGAATTTTATCATAATTTTCTTCGTCATAAGCGTCTAAGTTACCGCTTATGCTTTTTATTACGCTTCCTAAACCATTAATAATACCTCTTTTATTTCTTATCTTATTATTAATATTATTATAGATATTAATTATCTCTAATTTTTCATAGATTACATTTTTTGTATGATTGATTAATTTACCATAGTTCCTTATAGTTTTAATTTTGTTTATATTTTTTACTTTGTTTTTATAAAGATCACTTACATTAAATATATTAAATAAATTTAAATAATAATTATTTGTGTTATGCAGTTGCTTTAATAAAGGCTCTACGCGATAATAATGCACAAAGGTGTGGGTAGTCGTCTGTAATTTGGCTTGTCCCATCAGTATTGGTAAGATTCCTGTGTTGTGAGTAATGTTTCAAATCTCGCCCTGTCGTGGGGAAGAAGAAGAAGGCCCTGGAACAGGTTCCTTAGTTTTAAATTTGTCAGGCCCAAGTTGTCTTGGTCGTTTAATATTAGACATACGGATTTTCTCGCGAGTGTTAAAGTGTCTCGGGCTAATTATTAGTGTTAAGTTTTGGGTCTAATGAAGTAACTGTCTATTATATTTGTTTTTCGTTTTGTTCATTTTTTGTCTATTTTTCACGAATACTTCGGTGGGAATTTCAGGTGGATCTTCCCTGGATTTGTGTCTGCTGTCTAATACCTTTTCTTTATTTGAGTCAATTCTCGCTCTAATCCGTTCATATAAAAGTTTAGTTTTGTCTCTGTGTTTATTTATGTAGTCGTTTATTAATTGTTTTTCAGTGTCCATTTCGAAAACTGGTTCTGTTTGTAAGTGTCCATGTAGTATCTCAAAAGGAGTAAGTTTGGTAACTGAGTGTATGCTGTTATTGTATGCTAGTAAGGCGTATTTTACTTTACTTTCCATATTGTCGTCTTTGAATTCGTCCCTGTTATTTAAAATTCTTATGCACTCTATGAGAGTAGAGTGGAATCTTTCGGCCATTCCGTTTGATTCCGAATGTTGTGAGCTTATGAAATGTAGATTGATTTTGTGTAGGTCCAGCAGTTCTTTTATTACGGAGTTATTAAATTCTAAAACGTTGTCTGATATTATTTTCTTTGGTAGTCCATAGTGGGTAAAGTACTCTATTAATCTGTTAGCTATTGTTATACCTTGACCTGTAGTTAATATGTAAACTTGAGCGAACCTGGAGAAAGAGTCGATGATTGTTAAAAATTTGATGCCGTCTAAGGTTACACTGTCAATATGTATAATTTCCACTGGTCTAGTTGCTGTAGGCGTGTGATTTAGTTTGGGTTTTATGGGCGTTCTGTCGTATTTTGTCTTAAGGTAAATTTCACACTTATTGATGTATTCTTGTATTGATTGTCTCAATTTTGGCCAATAGTATGTCCTTAGTATTTTGTTGAATGTTTCCTCAATACCTCTGTGGTTGGTTTTGCCTACATGATAGTTTTCTATGATTTCCTTTGTCTCTCTTTCGTCTAGTATGTCTAATAGCTTTTGGGTAAATTTTGTGAACATCCCGTCTGATTCGACAAAATATTTTGTAACAACTGAAGTAAAACGTTCATAAAAATCATTTTCAAAATATAAACCATATTTTGTTTTGGGTTTGCTACATTCTTTGATTAATTTCACTATGTCTTCTTCAAATTTGTTTTCTGATATTTCTGCGATTATTCTGATTTTAGAATTAAATAGCTTTAATAATTTAGTGGGTTTTTGATCGTATTTAACTAGGGAGAGGATTATTTGAAGATTACTAAAATTTACTTGTCCGTCAATGATGGGTATTTTCAATGTCGTGTTGTCTAGGATGTTGGAGTGGACAGTTGCGTCATTGTCTTCGTTCTCGTCAATGATTTTTATATCACTGTTGTTGTCAGGTGTATTCACTATGATAGATTCTTTTTCTATGTCTCGGGAGTTTTCATGTTCCAGTGGTGCTTCGTTTAAGTCAGGGTTCTCTTGATAGAATTTTTGTATCAATTCGTCCATAATTTTGTCACTGTCTTCGTTCTCTATTTCATTCATATTTATTTCTATCCGCGATAGTGCGTCTGCTACTTTATTTTCTGCGCCCTGTTTATAAGAAATGTCGTAGTCAAATTCTTCAAACTTAAGTTGCCATCTTAACAGTTTGGAGTTGGGTTCTTTTAGAGAGTACAACCATTGGAGAGGGTGGTGGTCACAAAAAATTTTTAATTTCCTACCATATAAATATGGTCTGAAATATTTTGTAGCCCATACAATTGCTAGTAATTCCTTTTCTATTGTGGACAAATGGGTTTCAGTTTCGTTAAGGGTGCGGCTGGCGTAAGCTATCGGTAAGTCTGAGTTGTCATGTTTTTGGCTGAGAACTGCTCCTTTTGCTACGTTGCTAGCGTCAGTAGGTAAAATAAACTCTTTCGAAAAGTCTGGGTATTTAAGTATAGGTTCCTTCATCAGTAAGTTTTCGCATGTGCTAAAGCATTCTAAGTATTCGGGATCGTTAGTGTTTATTATGGCGTTCTTTTTCAAACATTTTGTCATTGGTTTCGTAATGTATGCAAAGTCCTTTATAAATCTTCTGTAGTACCCTATAAGTCCTAGGAAACTTTTAATCTGTTTGTTAGTTTTTGGAATTGGGAAGTATTGAATTACTTTCAGTTTGTCTGGATTGGGTTTTATTCCGTTTTCAGAGATGATGTGGCCTAAATATGCAACTTCTTTTCTGAAAAATTCTAATTTGTCAATTTGTATTTTTAGGTTGTGTTCACGGAGTTTTTTATGTATTTTAATTATGTTTTCTGTGTGTTCTTGTAGTGATGTCCCAAGTATTATTATGTCATCTAGGTATACTAAGCAGGTTTTATTGATGTACTCTTTTAGGACGTTATTCATGAGTCTCTGAAATGTGCTTGGGCCGTTCTTTAAGCCGAAAGGTAAACGAACGAACTCGAAATGTCCGTGATGTGTCGAAAATGCAGTTTTTTCTATGTCTTTTTCGTCAATTTCGATCTGGTGAAATCCAGATGTGAGGTCCAAAGTCGTGAAAGAAATAGATTTTCCTAATTTATCTAGTATTTCAGTTATATTCGGAATAGGGAATTTGTCGTCGGTTGTTCGTGAGTTCAGTTTTCTATAATCTACTACCAGACGTGTTTTTCGTTTTCCTGATGCGTCCATTTTCTTTGGTACTATCTACATGGGAGAAGACCAGGGGGAATAACTTTCTCTAATGATCCTATTTTTTAGTAATTTCGTGATATGTTCGTCTATGTCCTTGTTAAATGCCTCGGGTAATTTCTAGTATAGATTGGTGTCTCGTCAGTTAAATTTATTTTATGTTTGATTGTGGGAATATGTGTTAGTTGTTCGTTATCGTTCGAGAACAGATCCTTAAAATTTTTTTATGATTTTAGTTAGTGCCGCCGCTTTTTCTCTGTCGTTTAAGTGTTCTATGCGTAAGTTAAGTTCTTCTGGTTCTGTATTAAAACATTCTGTATTGTTCTGAAAATATTGTAGTTTGCAAGTTTTCTGGTTACAGTATACAGTTTCATTGGAAAAGTCCATTTTCATTTTTAGTTCTTTTAGGGCAGGAAATCCTAATAAAAAATTGAAATTTTTATGGAAGTTAAAGGTGTAACATTTAATTGTTTTACCATTAATTCCTAAATTTGTATACTCATTGCCACAGCTTTTCCCAGTAGCGGTATTAAACACGAATTGTTCTTTAAATATTTTTATTTCCGGTAAATGAGTTTTTATTAATTCCGGGTGAATTAAATTTATCGATGATCCTGTATCTAATAAAATTTTGTAGTGCTGAATTTTGATGAAGGGTAGTTTTGAGTTGCAATTGATGTTTAAAATTTCTTGTTGTTCTTCCAGTCTATTTCTAAAAAGTGGGGGTTTGAAATTTGTTCTATTTGTTCTTCAATTACTGGTTCGTTAGGGTCATAGTCTTGGGCTATTTCATAATTTTGTTGGCCGTCATGTTCATAGCTATTATGATATTCGTACATTTGTGTGTTGTATGTTTGATCGTGGTTGTATACTTCTTCGGCCGTCCAATTTATAGGTCGGTTAGGAGAGTTATGCATAAAATAGTTGTTAGGTCTCGTGGTTTGTCGAGTTGAAATTGACATGGGTTCATTGGGGAATGGTTTTCTTATCCAGTTTACAGGTTGATTGGAAGGGTTACGTGTGAAATAGTTAGGTTTCTTAAGTTGTTCAGTTGAAGTCGACATGGGCTCATTGGGAGTTGATTTTCTTTGAATGCTAATTTGAATGTTTTTTAAGAGGCTTTCTAGTTCATTAAGGATTTGAGGATTGCGTGAAGCCAGGTTGTTTCGTAAGGGGTCTTTCATTGAAACGATAGTGTGCAGGACTACAAGCTTTTCGTTGTGGGTGTAAACAATTCGGGCGTTATTAGTTTCTAGGGATAATTTTTGTTTGTATAAGTGGAACAGATCGATTATTTCATTTACAAATCCTATGGGGTTACCACATTTCTTGTACATTATGTCTAAGAGAATGCTGTTTGAGTTTTGTTTGTTTCAGAATTTTGAAATAAGGAATTGTTTCAGGTCAGTCCAGTTACTAAAGTTTTGTTCTTGTATAATTTCGGATGCTCTATCTGCCAGTTTGCCTTTAATGTTTATGAATGCTAATGCTTTTAGTGATTCCGAAACTTCTGGGCTGCAATTGTTAATTAAAGTGTTAATTTCGTCTACTCTATTTATAAAGTAACATAATTGTTTGGGATTTCCGTTAAATAAGGGGATTGTATCCGTAAATGCTTTTATCTCAGTAACTGATGACATTTTTAATTGATAGTAAAGAAAATCTAAATAATACTGGTAATATATATTACGTCAAAACCTTAAAATGAAGAAAACAAATAAAATACAAATATAAATGTTTGAATTTTTAAGTTATTTAATTTAATTGTTATATATATATTATGAAATTTTAAAATATAAAAAGAAATTGTTATAAAAATTTTAATATAAAATAAATATTTTAAAATCTTCTTATAAAAAAAATTCAAAAAGTTGTTTTGTATCACTTACAAAGTAAAAAGTATGATTCTCATTAGAGATACTTTAAAAGTTAGAGGTGGTCTTCTTATGGCGATTCCTGGGCACTAGCGTTGCTGGCTCTGTTGGTTTTCTTCGCCGGAGTCTTGATGTCTGCGCTGATGTAAATTTGTTTTTTTATCGGTAATAAATGATTTAATCAAACTGGATCCGATTACGAGTATTTAGACTTCGACCGAATACTGCTTACCGTCCTACCGACTGCGCCAATTACGTATTTAATTCAAAGATTCTGTTTTTAAAAATTATAATTTATTTAAAAATGGAATTTACACTATAAACATCCGCTCTAACAACATATACAAGACTAAAACTGTGGGAAAGTTAGGATATTATATAGGAAATAGGAAAGGATGGGATCAGCAGTTTTATGAGGTTAATGTCCAGGTTTTTATTCTAACGTAATTTATATTAGTATAGAATATGTGCATGTGGTACATATGTGTGTATATGTATGGTATATATGTTTAGTATATGATGTACTGTAATATATAGTATAATATGTATATATATATATACATAGTTAAATATTAAAATATGCTTAGTAAGCTTATGTGTATTAATTTTATTATTTTAATCGCTTAATTTTAAATTGTGTTAGCATGAAATCGTTATTCAATTTAATTTTAAAGTTATTCTAATTATTTAATTGTCAAGTGAATCTCCCTCCAACAACAGAGTTTAAAAATTGGACCCTCACTTGTTGTTTCCATTTTAAGGGAAATTTGCCCCTTTAACAACCCAAACACGTGTTCCTTTCCCACCCAGCTACCTCCCTTTGACCTAGTTTAAGAGTTTATTTTTAAAATACAATTAAAAAGACCAGTCAGTGTATAAACTGAATTTGCTCTGTGCAAGTCTGTGTTATCACACTGTCTGACAAACGCATCCTGAAGATGGGCGAACGCCCGAAACCGGTCGATGACCACAAAATGAAGCAGGCTACCACGGAAAATGTCTCTGATGAAATTGTTATGTTCTTAGTGTAAGTAAGAGAGTTTATCCTTTTGTTTATTTTATATCTTTCGTATTAATGAATTTGTAAAAGAGTTAAAGTATCTTTAGTAGTGTGTTGGTATGAAATGAAAGTTTTCTCTTTAGTTGTTATCTCTTTCTTTTAAATATTTGTAATAGCAAGAATTATTATTATAAGTATTCTTCTTTGTTTTTATTATTTAGTTAATTTCTCACTATTATTTTGTTAATATTTGATATTTAAGAAATGTGCTAGACCAACCTTTGCTACTAACTGTGTGGTTTATAAATAAATAATACAAAGAAATAAAAACAATATCGGTTAATCGGAAGTGCGACTCCACAGAATTTTCTTTTTGGAACGGCCACAAGGATTCTGTTTAAACATGGAATGCTAACTGCAAGGACGTAAAGATAACACTTCTATTTGTAACATTTTTCTGGAGTAATTTATTTTAAGGGTAGTTTTGGTAAACCTGTCGGTTAAGTGTAAATTTAAATTGCCGCTGTCAGTTTTGATGGTTGAGACAGAGGCTACCCACTATTCATTCTAGATCTTTGGGCTTCTGAAAGGAAGTAGATGCACTTAGGCCTCAAGGGCCCATTGTGCATCCTGAATGATGTACCAGAGCCCCATCTGTTATCTCGTCTACAGATGGAATAATTAGGATAGGAATAAGACATAAAAGTAGGCAATTATGATTAACACCTCCAATCCACGGTCGAAAACTAAAAGACTACAACCCGCAGCGAAGGAGGTAGGGTGGAAAAATTGATGTTTTTTCACTTTCTCTTAGGAAATGGTTGTGATATGACCATGATGCAGATGACGCTCCCAAGGAATTCAAGAAAAGACCTCCTCCACTCACCGGTGCGTAGTTTGGGTCCATCAGAAGAAACTAGCTTGGAACAAGGAAAGAAGCCGACAAGATTGCCCGGTCCACACCATGATATCAGGATTGGGCTGCTGTTGGATTCCAAGCTCGCCACGAGAAATCCTGCGCCAATCTTGAAAAATCGTCAAAATTTCCACAAAGAGGATCTGCTGAGAGTCCATTTTGTGGTTATGTTTCATAAGGAGGCAACCCATTCCCTCAGATTTTTCCTTCGCTCACTTCCTCCCTTCAAACCTTCAGTATGCATGAGCATAATGGGCCTTTCAAGGGTAACCTGAAATGCCTCAAAAACATTTCAAGTCAGTTGTACCTACCACATAGATTCCAAAACCATCTTCATCTCCCCGCCTATAGTTGGAATAAAATGGGATAGGGAAAGAAAAGATGCTAAGGAATTTTGTTGTACCACCTCTAAACCGCAGTTGACGTTCAAAAGTATGTGCAAATAAAAACATGGGGTTGGAGTTGTAAGCGTTTTTTTTTTTTAATTTATTTGTTCGGAAGAAGGTTGTGATGACTCCATAGTCCAGGGAAACTAATAGGAACCCTCTGGTGCGAAATTTGTGGGTTTATTCGAAGGGCAAGTGCATTGGAGTAGAAATGAATAGGGATGATACCACATAGAGCATGGTCCTTTAGTCATCTTTTACGACATCCTGGATGGGAGCAGGCCACTCACGTACAAACCCTACAGTTGTGTGAGTGTTTCAAACCAGATTTTTCGATCTTATAAAGTAGTTGTTTATTATGATGTTTTGTTTGTTTCTTCAGTTAATTTTAATTTGTTATTAGCACTTAAGGAATTGGGCATGACAATTGACTTTGTTGCCGGAACAGTTTACTGACAATAACAAATATCAGCTGCAATACTTTAATAAAAACGATGTTACAGTTCAATTAACGGAAAAAATAGAGACAGATAAAATAATTAAGGACGAACATGTCGACGATTTATTAGAATAGAAAACCAGGTCATTAAGACAAAAATCAAGAAAATGTAATTACCATATGTAATGTAAATATCTTAAAAATAAATGAAACTGCAAACATGCGACAAAGTAGTACAACCCCAGGGCGTAAATCATTGCATATAAAATTAATTCCCCAGATATATTGTCCGATAAGGAAATTGAAGAATTAAGAACTATAATAAACACGACATTACAGAAAAGACATTAGGAAAACCTTGGTTCGAGGGAGGACTGGAATTTAAAAAATTATAATAAGGAAAAGAAAGTACCATTAAATAAATAAAATGTATATTAATTAATCAACGGCATGTGAATATGGTAATGAATAATTGAATTGTGGGAATGTATGCAATATTATGGTTGGGGAATACTAGCAATCGCTACTATAGTAGATATCGCTGCAATTCTCCTTGTTAATTGAACCAAACTCTTTTCCCATGATTTTAAAATTCATTTGTACCTTCATTATGATCAAACAATTCAAATAATAAACTTTATTAGTAGTATTAATTCGATATTTAATTAGTACAAAAGTAAGTAGGTAATAAATAAATAATGGTTACATAATTAATACTTAAATTAATAATAATAATTAACAGTAATAATTACAAAAAGGAAAAAATAAAAAGCATAAAAGTAATAATGAGCAGACGAAGAACAATAAATTTTTTATTGAAAACCAGAATAATTATCGAAATCTCGGAAAACAATTTTGATGACGGCATTATCATCTTTATCTAGAATATGTGTAGCCAAATTCACAATACGGATTATATTTCGAGCATGATTTTTATAATAAGTTTACCCAAGTTGTAACAGAAAATGTTAACAATAACGAAATATTATTATCGAAGTTCACTAAGAAACTAGTAACATCACAGATGAAAAAGAAATGGAAGAAATAATCGAAACTATCATGTGATGAAGGTATCAAATGTAGGCGTGGACAACATGATAATTCATAATTTCTGATTGGCCTAACATACACGCCCACATTTGACACCTTCACTTCTACACTGTAATTGGTTAATTATTTATAGCTAATTATTTCTATGAAAAATCCAGTTTAGAATTTTTTTTACTAATTTTTCCTTTCGTAGGTATTTTATAAATTATCGATTTGTGCAATAAAATTTTTGAATACAAAAAAAATGAAAAAAATCGAGTTATTTGTAACATAATATCTACTGTTTTACACCATTAATGTGAGCTATAAAGAACCAATTCAAATTTTCATTCCATTTTAGATAAAGAAAGCAAAAGGTAATTAGGCAGAAATGTAAGATCCAGTGTAAGTCCGCCATTTTGTATTTAGGCCGTCTATACTATTGAAACAAAATAAAATTAATGTTAAACACCCACAAAAATTTCTCTATGAATTCATAATATTTAGTTAAAAAACTTTGGTTTGACCTGGAGTGTTTAGCTATTCATTATATTGTAAATGCTATTCTATGTACGAGCTAATTCAATCAAAGTCTAGTTTCTTGCAACAACATAAAAAACGGAATCGAACTAATTATTAGTGCAATTAAACAAATAAATTGTAATAAGTAGAAGCTTTATGCCAAATAAATTATAGTAAGAAGTTGAGTGTGAAAATCTAGAGACTATGTAACTATGTAAATTGGAGTAAGAGAAAGTCATGTGAGTGTATCACATCAGATTTTAACATTGAAAATGTTTTACTGGAGGGTGATTTGATAAAAAGTGTAACGACCGACCAACATATGGTTTGATAGGGGTAGATAGGAGGGGGTTGATCGTACATTATTAAAATTATTGGGTGGGGGTGAATGGAATATTTCAATCCCGAATGAGTGCCGTACGTTTATGGAGACAGTCGAAACCGCTTATATTGTCAAAAAATCATGTTTGAATTAATTATTATATGATCTGGGGGGGGGGGGGGTACTTTTTTTATCGTTGTGTAACTAATTTCGAATTCAAACTGTTATTATTACAAAAAAAAAAAATGACCATTGGCCAATAAATGTTGCAATGATGTAGCCCATAAATCATAAAACATTTTCAATGCTTGACAGGTTCCTGACGATCTTTTTCTTTTTTGTTAATAAAGTTAAGCAAATAAAGTAATTTAATGATAAAATTAAAAATAATGTGTAATTAAAAAAAAATCAATATGGACGATGTCTGTCCCAGACCAGAAAGTCCCACTAAAGGTATTTCTGTACTGTTTTAGAATTTTATACTCAAGAGAGTTAGAGGTTTGTGTGATTAAAGTATTGTAAATAACAAGTATTAACAATAGTTATGTTTGGCGGAAGATCAAACTTTTTATCTTTAAAAGTTTATTCGACGTTTCGGACACCATGTTACATTGGAGAATCAAAACAACACCTACGAAAGAGACTTAGGACAACATGAACTGGACATAGCTAACAAAAAAACTGGCAGTAACGCCCTCACAAAACATGCACTTACCCTTGCCCATTCCTTTGATTTTCGAAATGCTTCTGTGCCTAACCACCTGAAGCGACTTCTTTCTAAATCCATCCACATTAACCTCAATCCTAACTCTATCAACTCCAAAAAAGACACGGATATAACCTCCTTATATGAAATATCATTAAACTCTCTATTCTTTCTTAACAGGTATCGTATCTTTTTAATATTTTTTAATATCGTATGTTCAAGTTTTTATTATGCAATTTTCTCTATTTCTCTTTTTTTTTGTTATGTAGTTCCTGAGGAAGGACACTAAAGGTGTCCGAAACGACGAATAAACATTAAAAAGTTTTTTTCTTTGGTTCCAGTCAACTAATATTTGGCTTGTTTGATTGTAGGGGAGGGTGAGGCATGTTACAAATTTCAGTTAACATTTTTTAATTGCTGTATGTTGCGCTCAAAATTGCTGAAAATTGATTCGTTTGTTGTTTCATTTATTTCTACTAATTATATATTTCTTTGAGATTTTTCAAAATAAGTAACATTTAAAAAATTCAATTACTATTAAAATGCGCATACTGTAACAACGTGCCCTTCGATGGGGCTTGTTGTTACATGCGAAGGGTAAGTTGTTACAATGTATAAAATAGTTTGGGTGTTTATTTTAAGGAAATAACACTGAAATATGTTCAATAAACAAATTATCAGATCTTTATTTTAATAATAATAGCAGCTTGATTATGATTTAATCATGGATTATTACAAACTTAAATGCTTGAACATTCATTCTCTTTCTATTCACTGTCACTTACCCATCTCTAAGTTCAAGTTATAATTGTGGCAAATATATTCCAAATGTTATGTAGGTGGTAAAGCCATAATCATACTGAAGTGGTACTTTAGAGGAAAGCTTAACGCTACTGTTCCCTTAGAACCCCCTCAAAATATCAAGTTTCCCGGGAAAATGGTTCAAATAAAAGTGATAAGTATTTGTGTGTGGGTAGTGTACGAATTTCAAAGGTAATCGTTTGATCGTTTTCCGAGAAAATCGTGACAAACTGAAAAAAAAAACATTCAGTAAAGTGGCACTTCCGATTAATGGATTTTTCCCGAAATCTACGTGTCTGATGCGGTGCGCAGGTTGTACTTAAAATGAATAATAAGTTTGACCTTCCACTGATTTTACCTTTTTGAGATTTTTTGTTAACACATAGATACAGACCATTTGCAAAAAAACATTTTTTTCTTATTCAGGAACCTCAATATATGTATTTCCGATGAAACTCAATTTCGAAAATTTGACATGATCGCAATATTTCCTTTTACTAAGGAGTAAGAGAAAGTAAAAATGAATGGATATCAAATTTTAGAAGATCATGAGGAAGTCAGGGCTTAACATTGCTCGAAGAAGGGTACAACCGTCGAAAAGTGGCAGCCAGTCCAGGCTAGGAATAAGTCATAATACTGCTATTGGTCGAATTTACAGAAAATTTTTGGAGACCGGTTCCCACTTCAGGAGATCTAGTCAAGACTGTTCCAAATCAACTTCTGATCGTGATGACCGGTTTTTTATTTTTGAGACATGGCAGCACTGAGATAAATTTTTTTTTTTTAGAGTCACATCCCTTTTATTAATTTTTCTCATGAAATGTTTTTCTTTTCGTATAGTGAGAAGAAGGTTAAATGAAGGAGGTTTGGTCAGTTGACAGCCAGCATTACGCTTACTTTACACCAAGGCTCATCGAATTGCAAGATTAAGTTTGCACGACAGCATGTTACCTGGGCTTTTGAACATTGGAGATGTATTTTCTTCAAGGACGAGACAAGAAGAGGGTCATATTTTTCAGGTGCTCGTAGCCGAACTTGGGAAAGACCAAATAATTTGCTGAATGTAATATTCAACCATGTGTCTCAGAAGGATCTCTTATGTTTTGGCGAGGCATTTGCTATGAAGCCCAAACAGAACTGCACATGTGCTCCTTTGCCTCTTTTCATAGGACCTAAATTTGTGTGTTAATGGACGACAATACTCGACTACATATCTCGAGAGGTGACAAGTTACCTCGAAACACTTGGGATTCGACGAATGGAACGGCCAGCAAGAAATCCTGACCTGAATCCTTTCTTAAACGCCGCATAGAAGCCGTGCTCCAGGACGTGGGGTTCTAATCTAATTTGAAGTGACTATTGTCAGTTACACAATGGGTGGGGGAACATGCCTCAAGAATTTGTGAAGCGCTTAATTATTAGCGGGAGCTTAATGATTAGTGAATGGAGGTAGTAATTAAAGCAAGTAAATAATGCTATAAATTTATAGACAAAACTGCCTAATAGTCCAAGTTTTGTGGTTTGAAATGAACATTATTTTCTGCTTAAAATTAATTTTTAGAATTCCATTTTATGTTTTTCTTATTGTCTAATATCTTCAACACATTCACTGCGTTACGAATCATATACGACTCTACTGTAGGTCACCCACTTGTGCGTTTAACATTTTGGTTAGTGTCGCGTCCCTTTCTGTCGTTGCTGTGGTTAAACTATTCCATGTAAAACGGCAAAATTCTTTAGTAACGGATGATGAACAAGAAAATAAAGAAAAAAATATACGAGTCATATATGTCTCGTAACGCACTGGATGGGAGTATTACGATGGCAGTATTATGGGGAGCTTTACAACACGTCTTGCAAAGTAATTGTTGACTTGGAATTGGTTGACCAGAATTGCGGTTTTACTAAACTTTTTTTACATTTTCTACGATTTGCTAAAAAAAGGCTCCCAACTTATTTCCTTTAAACTGGTTCAAGTTTCAACTACACATGTAAAGAGCTACAACTTTTATTTAAAACTTTCTCCGGGAAAATTCATTTAAAGGAGCTTTTAGGCGTCTGATGGAATTATGTTTTCCTATAAAGTGCTATATTATTCTCTTATACTATTCTATCATGTAGATTTTATCGATATGAAAAAAATAACAATAATGTTAAATAAATAACAAATTGTGGTGGTAAATAACAAATAATCAAATAAAAATAAAGTTTTATAGTTTGAATTCCTACACTGTTCGATCCATCCGTTAAATTACAATTTTAGCCTCCTCTAAAAATGCAAAGAGTGCTTTATAATATGTTAAGTTTCTCGAATTCATTAAGTCAGGGAGGAATTGGCTATTGTCTTTAAACAAATCTTAACTTTTACAAAATAGTATTCAGTGTTGCACAGTATCTAGACATTACAATTGTCACAGTTCTCTGAATTTACCACTTTTAAACATTCTCAGATTTCCGTTGACTAGCGCATGCCCTGTTCTTAACCGTGTCAGCTTTATTACTTGCTTTCTGCTCAGTCCATACTTCCTAAACCACAGACTGAAACTTCCCGCGAAATAGCCTTTATACACTGATTCCTGCTCGTACGTTAGTTGGTGTTTTTCCAGTAGGAGCCTTCTTCCTATAATAAAAAGTTCTGATGGCGGGGTAAGGTATGTAGCATCCGCATTTAAACCATGGACTTATTTCCTGGCTGCCTTATCGGCTTCCTCGTCGCCCGATACGCCTATATATCCAAGGACCCACTGAAAGCAAAAAGACTTTGACGAGGGTTCCTATAATTTTATAATTTCGTACACAAGGGCGTTTTTAGTTTTCCCTAAGTACCCTTTCTCTAACATCATACAGCTAGCTCTAGTATCTGTATTGCATTATAATATTGTTCCCTTTTACATTTGCATACTTAATTGCAGTGAGGATGGCCAAATCGACCATTTGGCTTTTTTATTACCATTGATACTTTGTTTATTTATTTGCTACTTATTAACTTGTCATATATATGCATTTTAACGGTGTAGGTATTAATTGTTGTATTTGCTTATAATATTTTACAAAGGAGATTACTAGACTCCCAGGAAATCGTTCTGTAATAGTAACAAAATAACCATTTGTAGAAGAATTAATCTTTGACAAATAAAATTATATTCTATTCTATTCTACCTTTTATAAATCTTTTAGCCTGGCGACACCTTCCTGTCCCTCCAGTACTTCACCAATTACCTATTCCTCCATTGACTAGACTTCTCTGTCATAGAATTGCTTAGTGATGGCTAAAACTGACTCGGGATCACAAAATGGCAGTGTGGATCCCATCTTAGCCAACTCGTCCGCTCGCTCTCCCATTGCGCTCTATACCCACATGTCCGAGTAACCAGAAGAGCTCCCCTCAGCTCCTTTGAATTAGGACATTAAGTCTTCTCCTACATTCACCCACTAACTTAGAGCTCCAGCATGGCTTATTCAAAGCATTTCGTGCAGCTCGACTATCAGAGAATGTCCTTACTTCTTTAAACTTCTCCTTGCTTCTATTCCGCCAGTAATCTTTGATGCCAGTGATCTTAGCTTGGGAAACAGTGTCCATAACCCCTAAAGCCACAGATCTTCCTTTGCTCAGCCGCTATAGCCAAGCTCCAGCTCCAGACGGACCAGTTTCCTTCTGTTAGGAACTATCAGAGTAACAGCAATTAATGCCATTATTTTCCTCCATTAATCCTTTGAAGGTTGTTAAATTAAATACTAAGTGTACATTTAAAATTTTCCTTTCAGGACCGACAAAAAAGTGTCTGGTGCACTAATTGTCTAGAATATATATATATAATTAATTTTTTCTTCTTTTCAGCCAGATAATATAATGGAAATGTTACGCAATGCGGTTCAGTCACGATTTGAAACTAATATTATGAATTTTGAAAGGTTGTTGCAATTGGATGACTCATTTCGACCACATGGACAACTTATTAATTCATTCAAGGAGCAAGGTAAGTAGAAATAGATTATAAATGTGGGCAGTTCATTTGTATCCCATGCCATGTTCATTCAAGACGTTATGTTATACTGAATGTTTTAATTATTCTTGGTATGAAAATCATATTTTACAGATGGTTTAGATTTCAAGACATACGCAGTTTATGTAAACGACACGACAGATCCAAATTTTCTTGAGTATCATAAAAAAGTCCAGACGTTTGTTATCCTGTATATTGATGCAGCAAATTATGTTAACCCAGACGATGGAAACTGGAAATTTTTTCTGATGTAAGTCACCTTTTATTTTTTAAATTATAATTGCATTTATTTAATGTGGGCTCATAAGTAGTTTACAATTATCTATACAATATTTATTGTTCCAATATATATAAAGTTACAGTTACAATAGATAGTTATAGTATTTATTAGTTTACAATATTTATTGTTAGTTTACGTATTTAACCGGGAAGCATTGTTGAGAAAAGTGGAATCACAACTCTTTCAAAAGCTAGTGCACTTTTATGTTTTTAAAACCTGGCCTACTACTTTCTCATATTCCTGCTTAGAGGAAGTATTGCGATCGTGTCAAATTTTCGAAATTGAGTTTTCACCGGAAATACATGTTTTAAGGTTCTATGAGTACAAAAAAAAAGTTAGCGAGTGCTGTGTGTGGGTATGTTTTAACAAAATAAACTTTTTTTCGTACTGAAAACAAGTATTATTTTTTATTATTTATTATAAGTACTTTATTTTAAAAATAATACAATAAATGATAAAATACTTGAGTACAGAAGCATGGCCAGAGCCATGCCAGAAGAGCCGTCTGCCAGAGTTTACAGCCGTAACAGAAAAACGAAAAAAAAAATAAAGAAAAATGATGAAAAACAAAGCAAGAATTATACTAGAACTAAAACTGAACTGGAATAAGATAGGAAAGTAAATAAAAGTATTAACACATTTATTGGTTAAATAAATCAAACGTAGTTTTATAAATTAGAATAAAAAAGTTGAAAAACTAACCTAAATAATTTGAGATCCTGACGTGCCTAAATCTCCAAGCGTGGCGAGCATAAGCAATTAAAGGATGACAAGGCCGTTGTCCGGTTAGGTAAACAATAATTTCTCCTCTGGAAAGAGAACATTTGCCGGGATGGAGGAGCCGCACTTCTAGTAATGCAGGACATTCTGCCAAGAAATGAAACAAATCCTCACGTACTTGGCAATTACAGAGAGGACACATTTCTCGTTCGGAATCTTCCTCCATCCAAGGGGTTTAATTTAGGTATAACAGTTCTGCTCTTAGTTTTACTAGCCAGCATATCTCTGAGAGTCTGAGGTTATTAAATAGAGACGATGTTACAAATGACTTATGGCCGGTGATTAAAGTTTTGTACAAAAAAAAGCGATCAAAGTTCCCTGCACCACAAAATGACTCTTCGAGGCGAACGGACCTAATTTTATTAAGTAAGTTCGAAAGTTGATCACTCCATTTATCACGATCATTAAGAGTACAAGATAGGTCACTGGAAAAATCACGTGCCATCGAAAGCCACTGTTTAAGCCAAAACAGTTTCTTCTGAATAATTTCAGTTGCAACAATTTTCGGGAGGCGATGATTGTCAAGAGCTACAGTTCTGAGGCAGTATTTGAAGTGTAGAGCAAGGGTGAAAGTCTCTAACGGTTCAAGAGCATACTCAATCGATAATACATAATTAGGCGTTGGAGAGGGAAGAGAGAATAATTTTGTTAAGAAAAATCTTTGAAATTTTTCAAGAATGTCATAACGTTGAAATCCCCAAGATTGGGCACCATATGATAGAACTGTTCATGACACGCTCTTGAAAATCTTATATTTGGCGTCGAGAGGAACGTTCTTATTAAGAGTAAAGTTAGACCAAACCTGGTTCAAACCGAGCGTAGATTCGACACTTTATTTTCGAGGTGGGGGACCAGGGTCATGCGCGGAGTTAGGATGATAC
This sequence comes from Triatoma infestans, assembly GCA_011037195.1. NCBI lineage: Eukaryota > Metazoa > Arthropoda > Insecta > Hemiptera > Reduviidae > Triatoma > Triatoma infestans. The sequence continues at coordinate 59,765 of JAAEAF010005974.1, forward strand.
CCATGTACTTATAGCGGTTCACTACCTCTATCCGGGAATTTTTGTAGAACCACTTTTCTGAAGCCGCTAATCTGCCTCCCTTTCGAAATATCATTATTTTGGATTTTCCTAAATTGACAGAAAGGTTCCATTGGACACAATAAGTTTCCAGAATATTAATATTTCTCTGCAAGGAAATGGGGTTATCAGAGAGGAGAACAATATCATCTGCGTAAAGAAGGGTTTCTATTTTGGTACCCCCGATAAGAACACCGCCCTCCAACAGAGCAGGCAGATTGTCTACAAAAAGGGAAAATAGAATGGGACTCAATAAACAGCCCTGCCTCACACCGGCTGCTACCCGGATAGGTTCGGACATCCCATCTATACAATGTACTGACGATATTCCTAGTGAATAATATGCTTCCAGAATGTTCATAAACTTCCATGATAAACATCCAATATTGAAGAGGTGCAGAAGGGAGCCGCGTATAAAGGGAAGGAGAACAAGGGGGGAGTTAATAAGGTTTTAAAGTGAGATATACCATTGTTCACAGATATATCGTTGCCACAGACAAAATTCTTTCGACGAAAACGATTAACTAAATTCCAGAATTGCTTAGAGTCAGAGGCAATAGCAAAGCTATCACAGAGGGACTGATAATATTCTTTCTTGAGATTTGTGCAGAGCAGTTTATATTCTTTGTTAACTTCAAAATAAGTATCAAGCGCGAACTTGGAATTAGTTTTACGGAATAAATTCAACAACCTAAAGGATTTTTTCCTTGCATGGAGGCATCGGTAATCAAACCAGGTTCCTTTTTAAATTGACTGAGGAAAGAGGAGGAAGAACGGGCTGGACAGGAACCTTAATGCAAAAGGTTAAGGTTTCAGAATATTGTTGATGATCAACAGGAAACTCAGTTATAGCTTCTAATTCTCTAGAGAGGTTTTCTCTGAAAATATCCCTATCAGAATATCTTCAAAACAACTGCGGAAGTAACGGTAAGGAAAGGCACGGCTCTTCCCCTTCTATGGTAATGGAAAAAAATGGGGAAATGATCGGAAAAAGTTTCATTCATAACCCTAAAACGGTCGATATAAGGGAGGAAATTAAATGATACACAGCATGAGTCATTCACAGAGCATCCCATCGGACCAACGAAAGTGAATTTGCCTTCTTCATCTTCCGAAAAACGACCATTTATAATTACCAAGTCGTTATCCTCACAAAATTCTAGAAAACGGGAGCTCTCCACTTTGTCTTTGGACTTTCTAGTTGAGTAACACTTGGGGTTATTGAGCGTCAGACCGTCTGGGAGAGACTGTGAGCAGCCTACCCTATTAAGATCGCCAATTAAAATTGTATTCGTTAATAAGTTAATAAGTATTCGCCCGAATAGAATTTTGAAGCGCAAGGAAATCTTCATCCCAATTATTGCAGCACAAATAAACGTAATCAGACTCAGAGATATGCCACCCTGCTCAAAGCAGATTGACTCCAAGTCACCCAAAGAAGAGAAGGAGATATTATTTAAAGAACGTTTCATTCCGCAAAGAATTCCTCCGCTAGCACGTCCACGCATGGAGAGTTTCTTAGCAGCACCCATGAGAGATTATACTCTGAAAAATAATTATTATTACAAGCAAAAGAATCTTCTAATACATGTGTTTCCAAGAGAATAAAAGTATCATAATTTTTAATAAATTTTAAAAACTCAAAATTACTCACGTTGGATCTCAGACCAGCAATATTATATGATACAACTGAAACTGTTTTTTTGACTAACTTAACCATATTAGAAGAATTCAAGTGACAGACGGCGAGTTGACCTCAGAAGCTGACAGGTTGCACGGTTGACTTCGAAGTAGTAGCGCCATTACGCCGAGAGGAAGCAGAGAAGTAATCCTTTTGAAGTGAGTTTGTGAGCAGAGCGGTAACAAAATCGGTAATACCGACACCAGCCAGGGCTTCGAGCTTCGGAAGACCATTTTCACCGTTGTAGAGTATGCCAACCTCGTTCGACCAATGGAATTTGCAACTTTCAATTAACAAGAATTGTGTGCGAAGGCGTATGTGGATATGACTTTTTAGCCTGCTGATTTCTCTCCTAAGAAGTATAAGCTTACTTCTTTTGTTCCTAGTTACCTACTTCCTGGTGAACCACGAAGCCAGTACCTTTCAAAATATTCAAAGAGTTCTGCACAACTTGCTTATTTTGAAGGCGCAGGATGTTAGCAAGAAGAGGCCTTTTGGGATTTTCAGTAGGTCCCAGTGGGGCTACGTGGAGATAATCTGGAGAGATTTCAACTTTTAATGTATGTTGACAGAATCCGATTACCGCATCCTTCGGGTTTACATTCAGTGGTTGTTTTATTCCTTTAAAAATCTCTAGATCTAGCCTTGATTCATATTGCGAATTGGTCTACTTAAGTGTCGCAATATTAGCTTTGAGTTGAGCATTTTCTTATTTAAGAAGAATTATTCATTTTTAAGAACTTCAATATCACTCTTAGTAGCGAGAGGAGCCAATTTAGAATCCAATAAGCTAAAAATAACCTCTTTTAGCGAAGATAACAAGAAAGGAGAGGAAGATTGTTCCATTTCTGCGTCTTCACTCAAGGAAGCTTTTTTCGTCTCAGGTAATGAGTTGCCTGGAGAACTTCTCTGTCTTTTTGAAGGAAGTTCGGAAACCGACTTAATAAGCAAAAATCTTATTAAGTGTAGTAAATAAATTAAATTTTAATAGGTTCAGAGAAGGGAAAATTATTAAAAAATAAAATATGGTTAAAAGAGTAATGAATAAAAGGAAATAAAAAATAAATAAATAAAAATTCAATTAGTTAATGAAGTCAAATGGAAAAATCAGGAATGTAAGAAAAGGATAAAGAAGTAAAATAAAGAAAAAATAAAGTATACGGTTGCAATTATGCCATGCTGTTTGAATTTAATAACTTTCTATTAAAACAATATAAGAGCAATTCAATATGCAACGGAAGGAAGAGTGAGACGGCTGTCAGAGACGCGAGATAAGGCTTCCCTCACTCTTGTTACTTTTATTTTTGGCCAATAGATCAAAAGTTTAATCCAGTAGTTTAAGTACTGACCAAATCCAAACAAAGTCTCCCCACCAACTTCATCACTTAGATTTTTAAGAAAAGCACTAGAATTAAACTTCAATTTTCTCGAATTTTAGTCGACAGATTTCAAAGAAATTTTCACATAAGCTAGAGATGAGTAACACTGATATACTTGCAAAAATTGAAGTGGTTAACATAACTCAAGAAACAAAGAAATAAAACCGGAGCAGTAAAATGAAGTGCGTACTGGTCCAATGACTGGCGTAAACTCACTGAAAACAAGTATTTATGATGAAAACTCAATTTCGAAAATTTGGCACGTTCGCAATAACTTCCTTTTACTAGGTGAGCAAGAAAAGTAAAAAAATTACAATAATGTACAATTAAATCACTTGTTTCTGCTTTCCCAATTCTTGAAGCAAAGAACAAATATGATAATACAGAGAGTGCATATAGTGCCATTGTATCAAATTATCTCAAAGAAACACTGCTTCAACGATTAGGAATGTACATAATCAGAGGTAGAACTAAACAGAACACCGCTGTTGGAATCCTATCTATCTGTCTCTTCCTTACTTTCACCTATCCATCAATATTCAACCACCACATAATGATATACGTATAATGGAGATTGGACATCCGCCGAGCCAGTTCCAAATGTGCATATCATGAAAAACACTCGCCCTTATTGCAGTTCACTTTGAAATGAAAGCTAATGGAGCAATGAACCTTGGAAGAATACGGTCGGGACCTCTTCCTCCCCATCTTGGTTGTATGTGGTGGCCAGGGCTTAATTTTAACTTCTATGCCCACAGTTGGCTGGCGGGAGACGAGATCTAAGTCTCTCATCCCACTGCCTTCCTGTCAAAGTTGTAACCTTGTTTTGCTCCGGAAAACCCTTGAACATTTTTTCACTTACTTTTTCTCTCCTTTCTCTGAGCAGGGGTAGCCATGTTCTGCTTAGACGGACGGAATCCATCGTCTCTATATAGTCAGTTTTCTTCATTCTTAATTTCCACTGCCTCTCTTACGTCACGTTCATAATAATTGTTTACTTGGGCAAGAAATGCTTACGACTTGTTCGTATAATATGATCCCTTGCAGTTGGCAGAACAATACATAGGGCAGATTAAAAGGTTAGACACTGCGCGCCTTAAGGAAGAAATTTGTCAAACAAACAAAAAAAAAGAAAAGTCTGCACTTGCAGAACACTCATCCACAACTGGGCATGCAATAAATTTTAAGAAAACCAAAGTCTTTGCCCAGTGAGCAATTATTACGAACGTTTCGTAAAAGAGGCAGTGGAAATTGAGAAAGAAGAAAATTGACTAAATAGAGACGATGGACTCCGTTAAGCAGAACATGGCTACCCCTGCTCAGGGAATGGAGAGAAAAACAAAGAAAAAACGATGAGTGGTTTGTGGGAGCAGAACAATGTTAAAACTTTGACAGGACGGCAGTGGGATAGGAGACTTAGACCTCGTCACTCGCCAACTAACTGGAGGCATTGAAGTGAAAATTAAACCCCGGCAGTAGCCTACAGCCAAGAGGGCGGTGCAACTGTTTACCAAGGTTCAAGGCTACGACAGATAAAATTCCGATACTGTCAAGCAGTGCGGATCAACCAGATAATTGCAATTATAACATTTGATTTATTTACACATACTTACATTTTCATATTTACTCTTTTATTTAATAAATTAAACTGTTGCAGGTATGAAAAATATTTATCAGATAATATGGTTGTAAAATATGCAGTAGTAGGTTATGCGTCAGTGTATGAATACTACGCTTACCCATCAAACATCAGACCAAGATTGAGTCAAGTTCTAATCCTTCCACCATTCCGGTGCAATGGTTTTTGTTCGAAACTCTTGAATTCAGTATATAATTATTATATTACGAACAGGAAAGTAGTTGATATCACAGGTAACTTAATTTTTTTTTTGTCGAATTCTTTTCTTTTGGTGCCAGTTTAATTGGTAAAACTGATTTCATAAAATATAGTGTTTATTCAGTCACACGTACAGTGACTCGCACCCAAAAATACACTATATTTCAATATTTTTTTTGAGCTATTTGACTAGAAATGTGAGTTTAAATATTTCTAAAAGTGTTATGACCAGTTTATTATTGTAACATTCGATCTATTTTAAAAAAAGTCTTTAAAAAATAAATTTAGAAAAAAAATGTTATGACATATGGTCACAATCAAAAGTGGACAGCTGTTTTATGTACCTATAAAATTTATTAAAAATTATTAATTTAATCCATGTACGTATTTAGTAGGGTTCCCTTTGCTTCTCTCAACAGCCATCAGTCTCCTTGGCACCCATTCTATCAGGTTTTTTTTTTCTAAGGTGCACAACAGCGGAGGTCCTTTGCACATCAGATTTTTAGTTAATGTGACCGGAATCATTCAATTCTGAAACTGTATTTATTTGATGTTTACTTATTTGTAGATCAAGATAATGCCACAGAAATTCAAGTACATTCAAATCTGGGGTTTGTGGAGTAGGTGTCTGGAGAACATGTGTATCATTGTAAAGAAGCCTTTCTTCGCTAATAGATATTGAATGTTTAGGGTCGTTGTCAGCATAAAATTTAAAATTGTTAAATTTAAAAGCATTTTCTTCTAAATTTTTCCTTAAAATGTCGACGTTAAAGTTGATTTGTCCATTTTGCTTAACAGTCGGCACACAATGTTCACCATTTTCAGCTCTTCATTCATTTTTTCATACATTTACCTTTCCATCCGAACGAAACAGATTAAATTTATTTTCGCCCGCAAAAATGAGATTACAACAGAAAGTGTTTTCATTTTTTTTAGGTTTTCTTTGGCATTTAGCAATCTTTTTTGTTCTCCTGTTCTTTAAACTAACCTTCGGCTTGTTTCTTACTAGCTGTCCGGCCATTATATCCAGATTTCTTAAATACTCTTATTGTTTCACAGCACACTACCTTATCTCTTACTGTTGACAACTCTGTTGCCAATTTTGGTGCACTTTCCATGGTTTTTTTTAATATATATATTTCTCGCAAAAAGCCATCTTTCATCTATCTTGTACACTCAACTGTTTCCGAAATGGATTTCTTACCTTGGTTAACTCTGCCATCATTATATCTTTTTATTATCTAATAAACTGTCGACGGTGATCGATTAATCATTTCATAATGTTTTTCATGCTGTTTATCGATCTTTAATTAATTACAATTCCAAGAACTTGAAATACTTGTTTATTTCATGTTGAATTAGCTTTTAATCTCTGATGTTGTCAAATTGAATAAAGACAAGTGAATGATGAATTAGAAGAAGTAGAAAATAAATTAATAAATAAAAATTATTAGTATGGCATGAACGAGTAAAAAAAGTTATTTCATCAGCAGCTGTTCACTTTGAGTGTGACTACATGTCATATTTTTTTTTTAAATTTATTTTTCTGAAGATGAAACATTTGTTTTTATACAGTTGATAGAATTTTATTATAATAAATGGTCAACACAATAAAATAGTTTATAAATGTTTATATTTATAGTTTTAGTCAAACTGCTCAAAAAGAATATTGAACACTTCAAAAGTGTCTACTTTGAATTTGAATCAGTGTATGTTGAATTTGTCTGGCAACAATACTATGTAATGTTGCGTATTGACTCTCCACAGGTTTTGTTACTTCTATCATTATTCATTTGCTTTCTTTTTAAATTTTCTTTTCTTTTTAATTTTCACGTGTTATTTTTATTTTTTATTCCAAGATTTTCCTTTTCCTTCTTTTTTTCTACTCTCTCTCTTTATTCTTCAAATTCCTAGCTTATTTTTTACTCTTATTCTTTATTATTTTCACAGTAAGTATTCCTTTTAGTTTTGTCAAACAGATGTTTCATTTGATTTTATTATATTTCTAAACAGTAGTTTTCTTTTTATTTCATTATTTATTTTCCTTTTCTTTTTCTTTTATTTTATCCTTGCAGTTATTATTATTTAGAATTTTATTCTTATTATTATTAGAAAAGAATTCTTATTTAAATTTTTAAGTTAATAAGATCGGTAATAGTAGGGAACAGGTGGAGGTACCACCGGACATTGAAATGGAAATTGAAGGGGCAATAGATAAAGCTTTTGAACAGATGGAAAATACTGGCAGAAATGAGCAATTAAATGCATTAAATGTTCCTATGGTTTACTGATATGAGAATTTGGGGCCATTTTATGTGTTAATAGAAAGTTTAAATAAAAATAAAAAGACCTTTTCTAGAATTTATCCGATATCTGTTGGGAAACTGTTATATGTATGCCATCCTGATCTTGCGAAAAATATTGATTCTATTAAAAAGATGGTTAATAAATAGTACAAGAATCGAATTGAATAATGGGGTTTCTGCAAACAAACTTATTAAATCTGTTGTTCTGAAAGAAAAAGAATTTAAGGCGTATATCTCTAGACTTATTACAGAGGATGGATACTGAGTAATGTATGAATAAGTAATGATGAAATCAAAGAGGTTATTAGGGGTCCTTTGGGTCATAAATACGAAATTTAGGATTCAAGACGATTAAAGTGAAGGGTAACAGACAGAGAGACAAATGAAGTGAAATTTATATCGACTCAGGCTGTGTTAATTACAGTAAGGGGCCATCCTCAATACCTCAATATATATATACATTATGTAAGATGTGAAGTTCATAATTATATTCAAATGGTTATTCAATGCACAAAATGTTTGAGGTATGGACATTTTTAAGATCAGTGTAAAGGAAGTGAAAAATGTGGGGAAAAACACGAAGCTAATGAATGCAATAGTGCAGACACTACATGCGTAAATTGTGGAAGTGCTAGTCACTCTGCTTCAAAACACGATTTGTGCCCTCACTTTAAAAAAGGAAAACTATTAAACAGATAATGGCTGAAAATAACCTACATTACATGAAACTTTTTGAAAATAATCATTCGTTTTCAGCACTAGCTTGTAAAGATGTACCTATAATTGATTACAAAAGTAATAAATATAACATCTAATCCCAACAGGCAATATACCTCTACTATAACCGTGAAAAGGGCCACAAAGAGGATCAGAAAAGATTCTCCAAATTATGACCAAAAAGAAAATAATAAGCACTTATTTAGTCAGGGAATGGAGAAAAATGTACTGGTGGCTTGATTCAGAAAAACCCCTATCTATAAACCCACGGAAATTCAGAACGTTCTAAAACATCTGAGTACTGAAAACGATTTGGAAATTATATACGAAGCGATGAACTCTATTTTAAAGAGTATAAATTCTGATGAATTAAAAGTTATACCGAAAGAAAAATTAAAATCTATAATAAAGACAGACTATAGTATTTAAATGAAGCGATTTAAGAAAAAATCTTATATTTTAAAACTTACATTCTTTATAATATTGCAATTACTAGTAACACTAGTATACCATACTATTTGCATACTAAAATACTATTTGTATATATGTACATATTTTTTTTTTAATTGATATTTACAACGGCAAATATACACTGCAGCAAGTAAATATGTTAAATGGCAACTGTTCATATTTAGTAATTATATTGTTTGTACAAATGTCTGTTTTTAACTTAGGTATGATTGGGTGTGTATTTGTGTGTGTGCGCGCGTGCGTGCGTTATGTATATAGGTACGAATGGAAATGAATGTATGAGTGAATATAGTGTAAATAGTGAAAAAATAGCTAATTTTAGTTGTAAATATTATTTTATTTACAGTGTATATACTTAATTTATTACTTATTTATTCTTAGTCTTAAAAATGAATAAATTAACTATATTATAATGGAATGCCAGCTCTGCTATTGCAAATAAGGGAAACTTGGAAATCTGTGTACATAAAGAAAAAATTAATATAGCTTTACTAAGCAAAACTTGGTTTTAACTCTGTTGTTAAGTTTTCTGGTGGTTATAATATAGTAAGGAATGATAGATTGGATGGGAAAGCGGGTACAGCAATACTAATTATTAATAACATAAACACTGTCCGGAGGCCGGCAGTGCACTGAGAAGGCTCCGGGCGCGAATGACCTTAGATGTACCTTAGTAGACGCACCTTAAATTTAAAAAAAAAAAAATAGCATAGGTTTTACAGAAATTACAAATTTATATAAAATAAATGGACTGATGGCCGTGGGAATTTCTTTATCCGCTTTTAAAAAATAAAAGAGCATTATCAATTATTTCTATCTATAATAATCCAAAGCATAATTTCACTTACGCAGAATGGGACAAGTTTATCAAAAGTATCCCCGCTCCTTTATACTGGGAGGTGACATCAATGTACACACTTAAGTTTTTGGATCTACGCATACAGAGACTAAAGGTCACTTACTATTGGAAGCACTGCATAATAATAATTTGGTCTACTTAAACACTGGGCTTCCAACCTTAGTTAAAAATCAAATAAATGAATCAGACGTAACTATTTGCTCTCCACAGCTGGCCCCATTATTTAATTGGTCCCTTCTAGGTGACACCATGGTTTCCAAACATATACCAATTATCGAATCACGGGAAAAAATCATAAATACCATAGGTAGACAGAATGCGGAAATGGGATTTTAAAAAAGCAGACTGGGGTTCCATTCGACAAAATATGAGCGAAAACATAAGTTCTATTAATAGATTATGTCCGCCCGGAACTCAGCCGATGAAATGGCCGATGGGAATTAGTGGGAATAAATGCTGTAATTGGTGGAAAGACGAATGTAAAAAGGCAATTGATAAAAGAAAACAAGCGTATACAAAATTAACAGTATATGCAAAATTCTAAGTACGAAAATTTTTTAAAATACCAAAAACAAGTGGTGTGCCGTCTTGCCAGGTTTTCTGTCTATAGCAGTATAATTTCCACAAGCGCGTGCGTCGTTCGGCCAGACTTCTTGCTTTCATCCCTTTAATTCTATCCCGCCAATTCTCTGGCGTGTTGGGGGATTCGGGCCTTCTCTTGCGTCCCCGAACGTTGGTTTCCCTTCCACGGCCACCACTTTTTACTTTCTCTTATTTATCTTGTTAATACATCCCTTTATTTCACTTGCCTGCAACTTCTCTTATTGTGAAATACGTGTGTGTTGTTCTACTACATCAAAATGTTAACTGCTTCTTTGTTAAGATTCACCCACCACCTCCTCGGGTGTATTGTGCTAGTAACACAGGTTTCTCATCTCTGCCTTCAACCAGCTCCCGAGAGGACTTATTCACATCCCCAAACGTACACTTTCTTACCGTTTCATTCACCAATTTACCCTTCCCGTAGCTTTCCTCCACACACACACACCCCACACCCATACACGAATATTTACACACACAAACACACACATATGTATACATATACTTCTTTATACCTTTTACGCTTCATAGCGTTCTACACAGCGACTCCCAGCTCAACAAACGCTTCACGCTCTTCTCGACAGCATCCTCAAGGTAAGAAAATACAAATCATCTTTATCAATCTTTGTAATTACTGAGTATTGCATCCTAGCGGATTAGCGTGCTTCGCTATACGCTTATTCTTTACACTTCCGAGTGCACGCCTACGCGCATACACAAAGTGCTTCAACTTAGTTAATAATTAAAAATTGTAAAAAAGCTCATTGGAGGAAATTTTGCGAGAAATTAAAAATAAGTGCACCAATTGGTGACATATGGAGAAAATTTAAATCATTATCAAAAACAGAAAATAGTAGAATACTATTTTCAACAGTTTCTACCATTTTCAATACTAGAAGCGGTAACAAAGTTTCAACAGTTGAGGGTGAATGGTACGTCGATGTTATTAATGAATTAGCACCCCCTTTCGTTCAAAATAAAATAGAATTCGAAGATGTTGACAGAGTCACAAATAACGATCCATCTTATATTTTAGTGCAACCTTTTACAATAAACGAATTAAATAAAGCAATATTAAGCAACATTCAAATACAGCCCCGAGGATGGATAATATACACTACCCTATGATAGAAAATCTTCCGGCCCCCGCAAAATTAGTCTTATTGAAATTTTACGGTGATGTGTGGACCAGAAGAGAATTTCCAAGCGAATGGAAAAATTATTTAATTGCGCCTATATTGAAACCCACTAAAAATAGATAGCGATGTGACTCTTATTGCCCTATAGCAATTTCCTCCTGCATAATGAAAACACTAAAGAATGATTAAGTATAGATTAGAGTGGTGGCTAGAACATAATAAAATGTTACCAGAGGCCAGTTTAGGTTTAGAAAGGGAAAATCCGTACATGACTGCCACACACATTAGCTATGGATGTCTACTTAGGATTTACTACAAACTGTAGCTGTAAGAACTGTAGCTCTGTTCTTAGATTTTACCTCTGCGTACGATAATGTTCAACTTCCAATTTTGGCTGAAAATTGAAAATTCAAAATTTTCTTAGCAAATTTAAAAAAACATGATTGGATTAATTTCAAACAGGAATATCTAAGTAAAATAAATGATAAAATAGAAGGGCCAATAGTAACAAACATTGGATTGCCTCAAGGAAGTATTTTGACGCCAATATTATATTCCTTATACATTAAGGATTTGAAATTTTACAAAATGGGATCATGCAAAATGTAAAATTGATTCAGTACGCAGATGACGTTTGTATGTATATAACAAAGAAATCTGGCTCTCAATATCCGAAACAAAATCAATTTTAGTTCCGTGCACGAGAAAGCGAAGGTAAAATTTCTCCAATGAGCTTAAATGAAGTTGCTGGAAGTTTCCATGCGGAACTCAAAATTTCTAAGTTTAATTACGGACAAAACCCTTTAACTGGAAAAGTCATGTTAGAAATATAGAAGCCAAAATTGGAAAATATATGACGTTCTAAGAGCTATAAGTCCGGAAATATTATTTTACATTACAAGGCCACCACAAGGGCGATCATAGATTTTGGATGATTTTTATATGGACAAGCTAAAAAGTCAGTTTTGCGGCCATTGGAAATACTACAAAACAAATTCTTAAGGCTATGTTTGGGATTTCTAAATAGTATGCCAATAGTTATTTTATACGTAGTACAACATGGCGCCTCAGGGTAATGTTTTGTGTGAAAAATGTGATCTTACAAAAAATGTAATTTATTGCATGGTCAGTGTAATGTAATAGTTGCATTTAGAATATCTAAATATAACACCCAATGAAAAAATATTAACAGTGCAAACAGCTCCACTGGCTATGTACGTTATGTGACAAGGTTGAGGTAAGTACGTGCATTACTAATTTAATTAAAAATATGATGCCTACGATCTCTTGGCTCCTTGAAGAAGTAAGAGATTTAAATGGACAAGTTAATAATATATTGACCTAGCCAGTACTTGTGATTGCTCATCGCTTATATCAACCTGTTATAGTAACCTCTGAGATGGTTACTATAACAGGTAATCAATTAGAGCTAAGTAAAGCCGCGATCTCACGAGTCAAGTTTAGTTGACCGATTTTAGTTGATCAACAAAAGTTGAATGAAAAACCAAGTGAGAACCTTTTGTTTCAATAAGTTGATCAACTTTTTAGTGGATCAACAAAAGTTAGACTGAGTCAAACTTTATCGTTCAAGTATGACGCATCTTTCAGTTGAATCCGCCATCTTTCAAGTATTGACATCACCCAATTGGCCTCTCAGTTTGCTTTCAACTCATAGAGTGCTCCGTGTCGTTATTGAAACGGTTTGATCGATTTCACTTGAAACATATGAACCAAAACTGATTCAAGTCGCATTCAACTTTTGCTGATCAACTAAAATCGGACAACTAAACTTGACTCGTGAGAACGCGCCTTAAGGAAATACAAGTGTTAAAGGAAAATAATAAAGTTAATATTGAAGATAGAGAAGAGAAAGAACGACACTTGTTAAAAGATTTATGTAGATTGGATACAGTGACCACTGCAACGAGGTAATTATAAAACTAAGAAAAATGAACAATTAACTAATAAAGAATAAGACAAGAATCTGTATGCAGAATTGTGCATGCCTGAACTAACTATGCAAGTAAGCCCGACTCTGAAATCACAAGAGAATAGTTCATGGAAAGTAGAGCAGAAATGCTCAACTGAGAAGAGAGGGAGTAACTATTCTGAAGCAGTTAAACAGGAAGGAACCAATTTGAGAATTGGACAAGGAGACAGGTTGGAAGGTGGTAGGGAGCCAGGTTGGATAGGGTTGGAAGGTTGGGGTACAGGTTGAAAGGTGGTAAAACCAAAAAAAGAACAGAGAAGAATTGTAAAAGTTGGTACATCTTCAAGTTACCTCTGAGCTGGTAGGTGTAAAGAAAGCCTGGCTACATCTCGGTAAGCTAAAGGAAGGAACAACCATTGAAGATGTCGAACGATTTCTCAAAGAGTATATACCTGAGATAGAAGTAACAGTAACCAAACTAACATCAAAGGGAAAAAACTGTAGTTTCAGACTCGGAGTAGACTTTCACATGAAAGACAGATTGATGTGATGTATGGCCGCGCAATGTCACCATTAGGCGTTTTTATTCCCTCGACGGGTAGCTGTGCTACCAAGTTAAACAGAATAAAAATAATGCACGAGAACATACAAGGTTTGAGCAATAAGGTACAGCATCTGGAGAAAATTTGTAAAGATAGCGATGTGGTCGTAGCATGTTTAACAGAAATTTGGTTGAAAGAAGAACACATGGATATCTTTGTAACTACAGGGCATAAAGTAGCTTCAGCTTTCTGCAGAACTAAGGCTATCCATTGTGGTGTTGCAATTTTATTTAAAGATGGATGTAATATTAAAGTTTTAACTAGAATCAGTAGTTTATCTGTTGAAAGAGAGTTTGAACTAACTGCAATAGAGACATATGATATGAAGAATATGGAGAATTACAACTGCGGTGAGATAGTTAACCACATTACATCTACATTAAAGAAATTAGCCTCTCGGGAAAACACCAGGGTTTTTTTGCTTAAATGCAGAACCAGTCGGGTTTTCCCGAAACATATTGACAACGCCCTTAGCAACATTCCGACACTAACACATTCGGACTCTTAGAACAAATT
>JAAEAF010005975.1:0-41742 GCA_011037195.1 Triatoma infestans
AACCGGAAGTATCACTTTACTTGTTTTTTTTGTTGTTATTTTTTACTTTTTTGCGCTTTTCTCAAAAAATGGCTCCAACGATTTTCTTGAAACTTTTTATATAAACTAAACATACAAAGATCTACAACTTTTATCAAAAATATTTCTCTGTGAAAATTCATTTAAGGGAGCACTTTTGGGAGAGGGGTGGGGTTATGTTTTTCTCTAAAGTGCTATCATAGTTGATTATACAATTCTATCATCCATACAAAATTAATTAAAAATAAATAGATAGCCAAAATTCCGAGTTCCAAGATCATTCATGTAAATCGGAAGTGCGCTTTTACTGGAAAGTTTTTTTTTACTTTTCGTCGAATTTCATTAAATTTTTGGTCACAAACTATAAAATTTTTTCAATTATAATTTTGAGAACTGGGCTAAGTTGTGTGAGTGTTTCACACCAAATTTTTTTTGAGCATTTTTTCGAGAATGATTATAATTATTTCATTCTAAAACTTGGAATATTAATGATTTTATAGTTTATAGGGAATTTGTAGCGTTTAATTTCAAATATATGTAGATAGTTCAATGTTATTGGCGTTTTTACTGGACCATAATGTAATCACTTCTACACTTACCCAGGAGTAAGTACTTGTCACTCCCATCACCTGTTAGGACAAACGAGTAAAAAAAAGTTGAATTTTATATTTTATAATATATGTATAATTGTATGAACAGCAAAAGTATGTGGGTTTCACACCAGATTTTTTATGAATATATAATGTAATATGAATCATAACTTAATCATATGACTCTTTGAAATTCAATTGGTAAAATCCATTCAACCTTGAGATTTTTACCAACACAATTAACAACACATCGATATTTTATTTACTCCTTACTCTTGGTAAGGAATCATATGTAATGGTACCGCAAAGATAATGCAACCACAGCAGAGAGAAGAGAGGCACTCTCTGGTTAACAGAGACTACTCTCTGACTGAGGCAGGCTAGAGTGGGAGAACCGGTGTATATAAGCCAGTGGGAATCTATCTAGAGGATATCTATCAGATACAACCATACAACTGTACATCGCATCGTATCATATCTTTACTCTTACCATTCATTCTATCATTTTCATTATAAAGTCCAGTGCAGTTAGTGTAAACTTAGCTACATTATATTAGTGTCTTCATAGCTCGTTCATTTAATCAAACTTAATTTCTCTCCTCAACAACCCCATTATACATATCAAATTTACGAAATTGAGTTCTCACCGGAAATACAAATTTTGAAGTCCCTTGAGTACGAAAAAAATGTTTTTAGTAAATGGCATGTGTGTGTGTGTGTGTGTGTAGAAACCATATTATTCTTAACCTATCTCTTCAACACCATCCTCCGCACCACCACTGTTTTCCCTCCTTGTGGAAATTCGTTACAATTATCGTCCTACCCAAACCTAAAAAGCTCATCTTCTTCATGTTATGGGGAAAGATAATATGGTAAATATCTGCGAGCTATTTTGAGAAAGATGATCACTTAGCAATATCTCTTGGTGAATGGAACACTGTTTTCCAGGCTGAGTTTATGGCTATTCTTTGTTGCATTTTGGATTAGCGGGTATGTAACTGTTATGGCATATCACACGTCAGATTAGTTCCCTGCTATCCGCCAGGAACGCCAAGATCGTATCTTCAAACGAAGCCAACCAAGGGTTTTGGGTATGAATGGGGCTTTCCCTATCACAGGTGTCTATATTGAAGGAAAAAAGGACAGTGGACGCTCCATTCTATCACCATCTTCAAGAGCGAAGACACCTTCCGCGCTAACCAGGCAACAACAAACATCCAGTCTACACACCACACACTTGCCTATTATTTAGTTTTCTCTCCCTGTGTCGTAATCTCTTAATTAAGGCAAGTCCTTAGAATTATAATCGTATACGTATATATTAATAATAGTGCAGTAGTCATGAAATTTAGTCATTAATTATAAATCCCTGAAACTTCCACAACATAACACTAACTTAAAAGTGGTTTGTACCTGCTTCGGAAGTCAAGTTACGTTGAAGACGCTGAGTTCATGTGTCTTCACTTCCAGATTGGTACTAGAGTGTTCTAGAAAACTGGAAGAGATTTCTTCCTTTAAGGCTATATTTCTAGTCTGGGTTAACAGATCATTTGGGAATGAGGAGGTAGATACATAGATTGGCCAAATTAGGCGCCTTTCCGTACCTTTCATTGGTTCCGAGAGTACAATTGGTGTGTCTTCGGGCACATGTCTATCAAGCTTCCAGTTATGCTTCACAACATTCATCCCCTAAAGGATGAGTGGGTTGTCGGCCAAACGAAGATATTCATTGGGTGTCCAGGCCAGGGCTTTTGGTGAGATGTTTGTTGTGTCTTTTTTCATCTATGTGAGGAAATTAGGTTCAGGACATTTTTTTCTGTACGAACAGGACGTCTATGGAAGAGACATTTCTCTTTAAGGTTATTGCCCAATTTGTTCAGACTAAGGTGAATCTTAATATGGCTTAGATGCGGATCCTAAATTTTTGTTCTAGACCCGGTTTGTTGTTGTTTCTCATTTGTGTTATGCCTAGTGGGACTAAAAAAGTATGTGTACAGATACACAATTTCTATTTTAACAGTACCAGTTCAATTCAATAGTAGAACAATCCAAATTCCAGCAGTCCCCTTGCTGTAGATTATTTGAATTATTTATTTCATATAATATAGAAGAGATGTGAAATATGAATAAAATAGAAAACGATAGCAGTTAGCTGAGTAGGGCTAAGTGAAATGTATTTGTAGAAGAATGGTTGATGTAGAAAAAGGAAAGGGTCTGGGTTTGTAAAAGAGTAAAGGGAGAGCGGTACTGAAAACTTGTAGTAGTAGAAATAGTATTACTAGTGGTAGTAGTTTATGTATCTATAGAGATGTATGTAGTTGAACACAATACAGGGGTGTCTGAAGCCGTTCACTTCTACAGCGTTTTGTTCGTGACAGGTGTACTACTGGTCTGCCAGAGATTCTCACTTCATCGCTCCACTATAGACACATCGTACTTCATTTCTATGACTGCATATAGTTTACTTCATTACATCCACTACATACCTTTTTTTCTTCTCAAAAAACGAAAAAAACAAAAAATCTTTTAATACAATTAAATGACGAATTTTCCTTAAGACTCAAATTTTACGTATTGGTCTTAAAATAAACATAAAGGTGTTGGGGGAATAAGTACCAACCTATACTAAAAGGTAGAACACTTCCAGATAGAACACTCTAGTACCAATCTAGAAGTGAAGACACATGAACACAGCGTCTTCAACGTAGCTTGACTGTCCGAAGCAAGTACAGAAATGATGATTATATTATGGCCCAGTAAAGCGCTCTAAAAACTCTGAAACTAACTACATATAAAATTTGAAATTAACGTCACAAATTCCGCACAACTATCCAAAATAATTTTTTGGGGGGGGAGATGTTACAAATTAGTTCGCCCATCTTCAGGATGCGTTTTTCAGACAGTATGACAACACAGACTTGCACAGAGCAAATTCAGTTTACACACTGACTGGTATTTAAAACTATACTCTTAAACTAGGTCAAGAGGTATGGTCAGCTGGGTGGGAAAACACGTGTTTGGGTTGTTAAAGGGCAAAGTTTCCTTACAATGGAAACAACACGTGCGGGGGCTAATTTTATAAACTCTGTTGTTGGAGGGAGATCTACTTTACAATTAACTAATCAAAATAAAATATAAAATATATAAAAATAAATTAAAAATTAAATTAAATAACGATTTAAACTAACAATTTAAAATTAAGAGATTTTTATAATTAAGTATTTTATAATTATGCATTCCAGTCAATATTTCACTTTTTATACAATATTCACATACGGCATCCACGCACGCATGTATACTTAATTATGGTTTTTTATAATTAAGTTTTTTATACTTATGCATTCCACTCAATATTTCACACAATATACATTCACACAACATTCACATATGCCATCCACGCACGGATGTATATGGTTTCTTATAATTAAGTTTTCATAATTATACATTCCACTCTTATTTCACCCTTTCACACAACATTCACATACGCCATCCATGCAAGCATGTATACCTAAATATGGTTTTTTTATAATTAAGATTTTATTATGCATTATGCAAACCCCCAAAATTATGTTAGTTTAAATCGTTATTTAATTTAATTTTTAATTTATTTTTATATATTTCATATTTTATTTTGATTAGATTATTTGAAAAGAACTTTAGAACTTTGTAAAGTAAATCTCCCTCCAACAACAGAGTTTAAAAATTAGACCCCCACGTGTTGGTTCCATTGTAAGGAAAATTTGCCCTTTAACAACCCAAACACGTGTTTTCCCACCCAGCTGACCATACTCCTTGACCTAGTTTAAGAGTTTAGTTTTAAATATAGTTAAAAAACACCAGTGTGTGTAAACTGAATTTGCTCTGTGTAAGTCTGTGTTGTCACCCTGTCTGAAAAACGCATCCTAAAGATGGGCGAGTGCCCGAAACCGGTCGATGACCACAAAACGAAGCAGGCTACCGCGGAAAATGTCTGATGCTTTCCAGCTATGCGGAACCAACCACCACAACAAGTTAATTCTATAATGTCGCACTTTCAATTAACCGGATTTCTTCCAATTTGGAATTCTATCAATGCTTCCAATGTGTGTTAATATATAGGAGGTAAAACCATAAAATTATACCAAAGTGGTAGTATAGAGGATAGCATAACGCTACTGTTTCCCCCCCGCCCCCCAGAAAACCCCAAAAACCATTTTCCCAGGAAAATGTTTTGAAATAAGAGAGTGTAGATAGTGCACGAAATTTAAAGAATACCGTTCTAGAGCTTTGAATCAGCAACCAACGAGAGTAGAGAGAAGAGAAAACGAACCACAACCAGTCTCAGTTTACAAGATAGAGTAGGAGCCGCACTTTGTATCGAATACAGCGGACGGGACAGGTCAAGCCCTTTCTTAGGATACACAGTACAATACAAACAGAGTTCATACGTTCAAACTTGGTTTAGTGATGAACTGTTTTCCACACTACCATACAGTATTCATTACAAGGTGTATTTCAGCCAGTCCAAGGTCTACTGTACTACTAGTGTCTCTTCTACAGCAACATTCATATTTCATTATATCATCCGTGACTAGTTAAGTGATGGATCAGTTGTTAACCCAGTCTCCAGGAATTAAATTTGAAAAAGTAACAGCAGCTTCCAGCAACGGGGAGTCATAAGAGTCTAACAGAATCAGAATGCTCAATGATAGAACAGAAATTAGAATGGAGAAATCAGCTTTTTCGAGTTGTCTACTAATGTAGAATACTTAAAAAAAAAAAAAAAACAATATTACTTTCCTCTGTGGTACTTTAGAGGAAAACATAACGCTACTGTTCCTCCTGTAATTCAAAGAAAATCGATTTGCTATCGTATCTGACACGAAGGTTTCGGCAAAAATCTATAAACCAGAAGTGACACTTTTTTTTTTGAAAATGGCTGCAACGATTTGTAAAGTGAATCATTATTGGAAGGAGACATGTCATGCCTCACGTGACGTATGAACAAACTGATGCCTGCCAACCTCTATAATATTCAAATACATTTTACTTAATTATTCTAATATATTATATACTTTATAGAATAGGATTCTGACTTTGGGGAGGGGGGCAGATTTTCCCCAAAACGAATGTAACGATTTCTTTTAAACTTGGAAGGCTAACTGTACTGTTTAAAAAAAAAAAAAAAAATTTGAAATTTGTGTCTTTAAAATTCAAATATATGGGGTTAGTTTTGTTATGGACGCATGATATTAGGTTACGCTATATTTAAGTTACGACAAATATGCAACATTTTGAAGTTTAAAAAAAATATATCATTTTATATAATATAATTGCATTAAAAGGAATCAGAGAAAGTTGTATGAGTATTTCATACCAGATTTTTTTTAAATATCATCCATTAATAATTCAAGACGGAGACATTATCTTTTTTTCGTCCCAGGCAAATGGGCATAAAATTCCAGATGATATGTACATATGGTCGTGTGTAAATGCTGTGATATTTCCTATAATGCGAGCTTAATGTATATTTCCATTACGTCTAGACCAGATATCAGATTCCTTTCTGCATGTTATATAAAATAGTTTAGACATTTATATTGCAGAATTACGAACGGAAGCAGTAAAAATTCTATTCCAATTTTCTTTACAAATTTTATTTTGCATTAAGTACTTATACTTTATAAGGTTGATCAGAAAGTAATGCCTGTATAAGTAATTGGATATTTTTTAAAATGTCCTTGCAAACACTAGCCAATTGACCGGTTTTTCATCAACAGATTTTAAAATTTAACAGCTTGTTAAACTTTGTTAACATTAGAACTAAACATAATGACCATTGTTAATTGTAACCATTGTTAAATTCTGGTATTTTATCCAGGATTTGAAATCGATAATTAAAAATAAACAAATAAAAATCAAATCTGATCAAAATTTTTATCTGGCAATTTTAAAAATCATTTTATGATTTTTATCAAGAGTGATTTTTATTTGTGATCAACAGCTTAAAAAAAATCATAACTTGATCAATATTTCTGAGCAAAATCTTTTCGTTCAATAATAATGATCATTTGTGAGCAATATTTTTTAAAATCAGAAATAGAAATTTTGGTTGACAAAATTTACTTTTTTTTCCAATAGAAATGTCGGAAATCATTAACGACTGCTTATAGAAAGATAATTTATTTTGGAAATATACAATGTAAAGAAACAACAAAAAAAAAAAAAAACAGAAAGAATTAAAATATCTAATAATAGTAAATAAAAATGAAACCTTTTAGCTTTTATTATAAAAAAAAAATTGCTTCTGATAAAAACCTCAATCAAAAATAAATGTTGATGCACACTACTTTGAACAGGAAGAGTTTAGCTTCAAAATTAGTATCTTTTGCATGTGATCTGCTGTCAGCCTGGAGCGCAAATCACTGAGGATGTACTTCAGAGCTGAAAAGGCTCTTTCAACAGTAACCTGTGTTGCAGGAACGGCATGCACAATCAAAGCTAATTCACTAAGAATATTCCATTATTTATATTTTCGTGAACAACATAGCAAATAGTGAGAAACAAGCATATTTTATTTTAATTTAGTCTGATTTTTATTTTTTGAGTGAAATTTTTTCGATCAAGAATTAATCATTATTTTTAATTGAAGAAAGTATCGCTCAGAGAGTGATCATTATTTTTAATGGAATAAAAAAAAACTCAAAAATTGATTTTATTTTTATTAATAAATCAGGCATGATTTTTAAATTTATTGATCAAAAATAATTATTATTTGATGATTTGTTGGAAAAAATAATTATCGATTTCAAACCCTGATTTTATCCAATCGTAGCATGTATATTTCTTTTATTCTTGACCAGTTTTGGATTTTCATTATATTGTCAGAATAAATTTTATCATGTTCATGTAGAGAGTTCATTTGAACGCAATGTTTCTGTTACACACGACACACTTGTTGGTTTATTGATTGTATGTATGTGCGGGAGGTTATGAAGGTTATGTTGTGCTTATGTTATGTTATAAGGAATCATTATAAATTATTATAAAAAAAAAAATTATGATTAGACATTAGAAAATGGTATATAAATAAATAGCATGTTTTGAAGAACTGACTTTATAACTAAATTTTAACAGTATGGCTGTAAAACTCCAGCTTTTACTAGTTGCAAAGAAGAGCTTGAAGATCCAACTAACACTTGGAAGTACCTATCGAATAAATAGGATTTTAAAATTAAGTCATATCAATTTTAAAGAATTTTTTTTGTTTTTTTGTTATATTGCATTGTAGTAGTAACAAAAACTGGTATGAGTGTTTCAAAAAAAGATATTTTAAAATGTTATTTCAATAATAGCAATTGTCATCAATAGTTCGGGTCAGTTATTAAAAATAAAAAATGTAAAAAAAAAAAAAACAAAACGAAAAAATGGGTAAGTAAATAATACAATGATATATGTAAAATACAGTCAAATGCTATAATAAATATATGGACGGGCGGTCAATATTGGGAATATCCCATTAAAACTAGATATAGTCTACAGCAATATTGGTCGATTTCAATTGGCCGCTTCGCTCCACCTGATCGTAGCATTCTAAAACATAGTACTTTATTTCCTTTGGGTATACATATGAACCGCGCTGTCATACATACTCCCACATTATTACATAAAACAAGAAAAATCTCCGTTCTGAACAGATTTTTTTTTTTTTGTCTCTTTTTCAACACAATCTTACAACAAATTTTTATTTTCACTTAATGCCCTTAGAAAAACTATTGCGCTGTTTACTTCTTATTCAGAATTTCTGGGGCCTTAAGATGATCCTTTAAGATACAGAGCTTTGAGTCGCATCTGGGTTTGTCCCAAGCTAAATCTTTCCCTTTGTCTCCAATCCAGTTTTGGATACTGTGATCCCACCCACTCCTTTCTAGGCCTACCTCTGGTCTTGTACTCTTGTCTTGGCCTGCCTCTTGGTCTTGTACTCTTGTCTTGGCCTGCCTCTTTGTCTTTTGACAAGTTTGCCATTTACCATACTATTTAGTTCGCCAAACAACAATACAATTTTTTTCCCAGCATTTCTTTGCATTTAGACAGTGCCTCATTGTCGTCGCGTAGCGCCTTTCTTTACCCTGCAAAATCAAGTTTCTCAGAAACTGCATTTCCATTGTTTGCAACTGGCTGACTTGAACATCCAAGTTTCGCCTGAATAAAGAAGGAGAGAATACATCAATCCTTATAGCGAAGAGAGAGGCTTGGAAGTATCTGAATTGTATTTGGTGTGTTGTGATGATGTATGTTTGTAGTAGCTTGTAGTGGCTTGAGCGGTTTAGTAAAAAGGGCTTTTGTAAAGTAATATGTTTAAGAGAGTGAAGTATTAGAAAATAATCAAGAAATCACCACTGTTTTTGAAATAAAATATATTCTCTAAGTGAATTTAAATAGATTTATTATATCACAGCGATTATGTATAAATCAATTATTTATCTTGATTAAATGCTAAATTCTTATGTTTTAACTTAAGGTGGCACTCATTCTTAGAGAGCGATTCCTGAAGCAAGTGTTCTGGCTTTGAAAACAGAATGCAGACTGTTCGAAAGAATGCCTTCTCTTACAAAACAGTTGGCCAAGTGGCATTGTATTAATTTAACGGATTTTTTGTGCCTTTGCCTCCCCTAATAGCAATGACCTTAAATTACAGTACCTGACTCTTTTCACTGCACTAGGATACATTTAAAATATTAACAAAATTCTATTTTTCAAAACTATTATTTTCTTTCATTTCGTTCTTCCACTACATATGTATAGCCAGTATTAGGCATTTCTGTATGGTACACGAATGGCGGATCTAGAATAGAAGATGGTGTAGAGCTGGGAGTGTATGTGGCTCTCTTATTTCATCTTAGGGCAGAGTGACCGATGATGAGTGATGATATTGGTTAGAGAACTCTTGCTTGTGGATTAGCGAATGTAGCTACTAGAGAGAACGTCTAGGGGAAAATTTAGTTGTCTAGGTTGAAGCTCAGTTGTTAATACATTGTCAGTGAATGTGACAGAAAGGTGTAATGCGTTGTTGAAGTTCGCTTAAACTCAAAGTGTTAGCGGTGGCGCTTGATGCGAATGCTAATGGAACTATTAAGTCCCCAGTTTTTGTGTAGCGAATTTGGTGGAAATTGGTCCCACTACTCTATTTTATTCTCTGTTATACCCTGTTTTGGTGTTGGGCAGCCATGATGTTGCGAAATCATACATAAATCTAACATATACGTCACACTCAATTTGATTTAAAAAAAAGAAAGTTTAAAGTGAACAAAAAAAAGAATCGGCCTCGGTAAATATTATTGGCGAGGTAAAAATTGAAGATCGACAAAAAAGTAAGAAAGAGAGAGTAGTAAATTATGATGTATTTTACCATTATCATCTTCTCCAATCCATTAAGAGTGTCACCTGTTACGTCTTCAAAATTCAATCGTTTAGTTGAGTTTGACACCAGTTCTTGGTGCTGCCCCGCCCCATATGATGTATCACTCCTTATCTTGCTTACAGTGAATAAAGGCCTCTTTCCATTTCTTTCTATTCAAATACTACAAGTAAATTTTTGTATCTGATCTTATAATTTTGTTTTATCTGTAATTGTGCTAGCTATCACAGTGGCCAGTAAATCTTCCAATATTTACAAAATTAACATAAACATACACACTAGGAGGGCTCCGCTTTCTGTCTCTTTTATGGTGGCCCAAACTCATGGGAATATAATGGAGTTGATGAGGAGAGAAATTGGGATTGATTAATTAGACGAGATATGAAGACACTGTTATAATATAACTATAAGTTACACAAACTGCACTGAGCTTGTAATGATTTTTATAGAATGAAAGGTAGGAGAGTAGAGATATGACACGATGCGATGTATGTGGTTGAATCTGATAGATTGATAGATCCATGTTTAGATCTCTCACTGACTTATATACAGGTTCACCCCACTCTGGCCTGCTTAAGTCAGAGAGTACCAGAGAGAGTCTGTTTTTCTCTCGGTCGGGCTTGGCTCTCTCTCTTACCGTTATAGGAAGCTACCATTGCACAACAGTGTGTGAAAGCAACTTTTTTGTGTTTTTTTTTGGGGGGGGAGGGGGAATTTTCTCAAAAATGACCATAGCGATTTTCATTAAACTTCTAACAATACTAACTATGCAGATGTAAACGTATCACATTTATTTGAAACGTGTTTACCGAAAAATTTCAAATTTTTTGGTGTGATCAATATGGTCCATGACTGGAAGCCTGACAGAGATGTGACTGAAGACACACTAACAACAGGTTCGGGACCAATTAAAGGGAGGGAGGCGCCTAATTTGGCAAATCTTGTCCACCTCCTTAATGAGATTTATAATAAAATACAGAGTCATTTGACTCAATATTATTGTTCAGAAGTTATTTTATTAAATTATTTATTATTATTTTTCTTTACATATACATATACAATTATATATTACTATTTATAACATATATATTACTATTTATACTATTATATTACTATTATATATTACATATACAATTATTTATTATTATTTATATATACATATACAATTATAGCATTATTTATACAACATGTACATATAACTGTACTGTACATATAAATTTACCATTAATACATACAAACTTGCAATATATTTCAACGTCAATACACAACTATGTAAACACATACACCCTCCCTCTTACACACACACACACACACACACACAAACACGTATATATTGTATATAAGTATTACATATATATATAATACTTTTACTTCCACATAGAAAATCGCACCCTAGTCAATGATTCCTTCTACGTTTCTAATCCCACTATCCACAACGACCTTAAAATTCCCTTCGATTCCCGTTATCCATGCCCCGTTATCTAAAGCTCCCACATGCCAATTATTTCAACCTCAAAATCAGTAATCCAAACGTTTTAAGAAGGATTTTAAGGGGGGCGTGTGGTTATGGTTTTTTTTTTTTTTTTTTTTTTTATAAAGTGATATTTCCGGTTTGTGGTCCTGAACCAGCCCTTGCCGTCACTAAGATGTTTTGCGATAAACAGATTAGACTTTGGGAGACGAGAGTCTTGGAAAAATGCTGGGGGGGGACACGCAGGAGTGCCTCCAAGCTAAAAGATTTATAAAATGAATTAAGTAAAGAGTTTTGGATTACCTCCTGTCCCTTAGTAGGGACAGGTCTGAGGACCTTGGTAGGGGGTAGGGACTGGACACACTTGGGTGTCTAGTCACTTGTTTAACATAAGGAGGACGTCTAGTCCCATTTGTCAGAATTGCGATGACGGAGTCAGGGAAACGGTGTATCACTATTTATGTCAGTGTACCCGTTTCGCTGGTACTAAGTTTCGCGTATTTGGCAGGGCACCACTCTCAGAGGATTGCCTGGGTGAGTTGGAGTTAAAGGACGTCTTGGGATATTGTAGACTGACCAGTAGGCTACCGGCGGAGATTATTTAAGGGGTGAATGGGGGGCATCGGGGGGATACAAGACCATATAGGCTTAGGTCCCATGCTATCAGGCACCAGTTAATAATTAATAATATCCGTTTATATACATTCTATGATATAACTAATATTAAGTAGATTAACTTGTTGCCAAAATTTTGTGGTTAGAATTAAATCATTGAGCGATCGTGGGTATTTAATGTAAATTTTTCTCCCCTTTTTCAGTTTTCTGCGGTTTCCTCCATAAAAAACAACGGACGGATTTTTTAAATTTGGCCACTAACTATGAATATGTGAACCTATACCTGTTTTTTTTTTTGTTTTTATTTTTTTAAACATAAGTTTCTAATTTTTTTTTTGAAACAGAAATTTAGGGGTGTTGGGGAAGTTATGCTTTATCTTAAGGCATTTATAAATTAAATTATTCCATTGATTAAAAAAATTGCAGGAAACCATTTCCATATATACGTCGTAGGCAGGTGAAAATTATCAGCTTGCACATAGATGGCACTGCCAGAAATGAAATTTATATTTTGTTTTGTTCGACAATGTTATTGCAAAAGTAAATACTTAAAGTGAATTTGATCGACATATTCATTTTTGGATAGTTATACGCCAAACATAAAAGTCTATTCCAAAGTTGGTAAAAGGTATAAGAAATCTGCAACTTTCGTTATCAACAGTAGAAAAAAAAAAAAAAAAAAAAATGGCGCAGCTGAGTTTAAACGTTGTCGTACATTCTCGATTGAAGATGGAATCACGTGAAGGGACGGGCAACAAAAAACTGAATACGTAGAAGAGAAGATACACAATATGGATCGACGATTAAAGGTATATGAGATAGCTAAGGCTGTAGGCATCTTAGAAGAAAGGATATGGCACATTTTACACGAAGAACTCAGTATGAGAAAGCTTTGTGCATGATGGGTGCCGCATTTGTTAAATTCTGATCACAAACAAATAATGGCGGAATACTGTGTACATTTTGACCAGCTAGATGATATAGTGATAATTAGAGAGAAAAAGCCTGATTTGCAAAAGAAAAAAAAAAATTTCTCTTTCACCAGTTCAATACCACCCACCCAAAAAGCTGCTTTCGAAATTGGAAAATTGAGGAATTTCAGGTATGAATTGTTTGGAACATCCTCCCTATTCACCAGATTTGGCTCTGTTTGACTTTCATTTATTCCCCAAACCTGAAGAAATTCTTGGCTGAAAAACGTTTCGGGTCAAATAAAAGGGATCACCCCTTTTACCCTGCTATCACACAGCAGTGGTAAATGGATATTTTGATGACCTTCCAGAATCGCATTTCAATGACGGAATCCAGTTATTGGAGAGTACCGTTGGATAAAGTGTATTGAACTAAAGAAAGACTACATTGAGAAATTAATGCATTTTAAAATAATAAAAAAAAAAAAATTCATTTTCACTACTAGGCTGAGAACTTTTTACGACACAATTCTATTTTCTACATAATAATAATAGAGAGAGAAACACTTTAATGCAAATATTTGCAATACAAAGGGTGCTGCCCAAATAGATCGGGTTGCTAGACACACAGCGTACCAATCAGTCAATCAAGATATATAGATAGTGGAAAAAAAAGAAGTCAACACCAATACTACACTATTGAGAGATCCTCAATTCGTCAGGCAAAAAAGAAAATCGTTCCTAACACTAATACAATATGTCAACAAAATAAAATAAAATAAAACAAACCAAACTAGCAACAGAAACATCCAAATCAGAATAATAACATATCATAATCATACAATACCAACAAATAAGCGGGCAGAACAATCAAACTCATGTCCCGTAGATGTGGTGGTGGATAATGCCAATCGAGTCCACAATGATAGACTCCGCCAAGGCCTCGAACTCCCTCAGATCAATCCCTAGCTCCTGAAGGAAGCTGAAAGTCAGCTTAGGGATGACACCTCGGGCACCGAACCAGAGACCCCGAACCCGAAACTCTCGGTCACCGAAGTCATGGAACCTCTCTTTCAAGAAGGGGACACAACTCTCATATATACCTTTTTTTTCCAAGTCCACCTTCTCCGCCTGGTCCGGGTCATTGCTCTCGAATCTCACGGTCGGGTCAAGGACTAGAGCCGATCTGTCGCGGTCATGAAGGGCGACTATATCGGCATACCTCGTCGATCCCGCTGAGTCGATGCAATAAACTTCCTCAAAGCACGTATATCCTTTTTCCTTTAGGAGCCGAATTAACTCGTGCTTGACCTTATGGTGGCGTCGAATGGAGGGAGTTAAATGGGCATTTTCCCAGCACATGAGCTGGAGTTTCCGTCTCCCTGCCACACTTGCGGCAGAGGGTCCCAACTTCTCCCACCATTTGTCCACCGGCACCAGGAACACCACGAAGTGGTGCGTAGTTAGAATTCAATTTTATGGCGTTTATCCACTCCGAACCTGTCAATATTCGTTTATCGAAGAGGAATTTATTCAGTTTAGGCGCATCCCTAAAATATTGAGCCCCGATACCCTGCCACTTGCACCGAGTCCATTCCTCGAACGCATTCTCCCGCAATGTCTGCCTCAATTTTTTGACGCTCGTGTGGTACACCTGACTCATGTCCAACCTCACAGCGCATTGACTCACCTCCGCCTCAAAGTCAAACACTGACTGGAATTGTGCATCCTGGACCGAGGACAACCGCTGAGCGATAGACCAATGTTGGAGTCAATGAAATATAACATCAAAATTTCAAGTTTTGAAGAAAACACCGGAAATACATCTTTATTGAACAGTTTTTTTGTTGCTTTTTTTTATCCGGCTTTCTTCCACAAAAGACACAGCGGGTTTCATTAAACTTGGTATAATAACCATAAATACAAAGAACTACCATACTTGTTTGAAACAGTTTCCAAAACAAAAAAAAATGTATTTTAGATAAGTTCCGGGGGGGTTTGGGGGGTTGGAAGCTTATTCTCCCTCAAATAATTTGAAAACTACTCAACATTTATAAGTTTCACAATTTTACTACCTAATTTTCATACCAGATTTTAGAAATTAGTTAATTATCTAACAATGTAGTTTCCAATAGGTGAAACAATATCTGATGTTTGGATACTTCACGTATATTTTCTTTTTACAATTATTTTTTTTGGTATTTACGACATGTTTTGTGTTTTAAACAATGAGATAATATTTCATAATATATGATGTGCAGATTAGAATTATGCTATTGTTAGTGACGCAGGTGTGTTGAAGGTAAGCATAGTGGGAATCCATTGTTCCCGTAGTCATAGTGTATCGTATATGATTTATAGGGTTGTATTTTATGGTTATATAGCTTACCTGGGGAGACTGGTGATTGCCCTATTTTCTATTTATTTACTTATTTTTAATATAACATGGAATTTTTACTTTCTTTTTTTTTTTTGTGATTCGTAATGAAAAGTATTACGAACGTGTCAAATTATCAAAATTGAATTGTCACAGGAAATTATCATGTTATTGGTAGTGTCCTGATTACTAAAAAAAAGTAAAAAAATATGTATTTAGCTAATTATGTGTGCGTTTAGGTGTAATTAAAATCTCATAGAGTGCTCAAAATTGACTTACCTGCAGGTCCGGGATTCAGAATAGGCCTACTCCTGTCCAGGATGTCATAAAAGACGGCTAAAATACCACACTCACTTATTATTTCCTATTTCTATGCTCTTTACCTTCAATGGACCTACAACCTTTTACCAATCAAAAGAATACCCCCATCATAATTTAGTTAGTGCTGGCATTGATGCTGGGGCCTGCTAGACATCAGACCTACTTCTTGCAATTGTCTTCGAACAGTATGAAAACAAGAATTAATTGGCTTCACGACCGATTCAGGGTAAAAATCAATAAACCACAAAAAAAATATAACTTTTTTTTTTTAAATTGTTTTTTTAATAATAATTAACACGTTCGACGTTTCGACAAACTTTGTTTGTCTTCTTCAGGAACAATACAAAACAAAAATAAATAAAGGGTTATAAACATAAAAAATTATAAAATAAACCACAAACAAAAACATTACAGACTTAACATTTCTACTGTAATCTCACCAATGTATTTTGTTTTTTGTTTGTGGTTTATTTTATAATTTTTTATGTTTATAACCCTTTATTTATTTTTGTTTTGTATTGTTCCTGAAGAAGACAAACAAAGTTTGTCGAAACGTCGAACGTGTTAATTATTATTAAAAAACAATTTAAAAAAAAAGTTATATTTTTTTGGTTTATTGATTTTTACCCTGAATCGGTCGTGAAGCCAATTAATTCTTGTTTTCATATTATAACTAACGGCCAACAAAAAAATCTCCTGTTTTCGAACAGTTTCAGAACTCAAGGTGATTCACTGAACTTGTAATAAAGTTATCCCCCTGAGCTCTGTAGCTGTAAGAAACCGATTGAGTAGAACTGAGAGCAAAAGAAATCGGTTCGTCCCCGATCTGTTGTAACTTTTCTACGACCACTTCTGGGTCTACGACTGTATTATCCAATTACCCTAAAATGAACGATCAAAACGAACTTCCAAATACCGCATGCTATTCTCTCTATCCTCTCTCTATTCTCTCTCTCTCTCTATCCTCACTCTATCCTCTCTCTCTTTCCCCTCTCTCTATCCCCTCTCTATCCCTTATCTATTTCTCTCTATCCCCTCTCTATCCTCTCTCTAGCTTCAATTCTCTTTCAATCCTCTATTCAGTAAAATAGTACTTCCGGTTGAAGAATTTTGACAGAAAACTTAGTAATGTATCCCATGGTGATACCTAAACGGTATATCAAGTTTGAACTTTTTACGATATTTCATTTTTGAGCTATGCTGTTCACATGGAACCACACAGCATTTTCTTAAAAAAAAAAAGACACTTTTTTAGACTCAGGGGACCTCAAAACGTGTATTTCCGTTAAATACTCAATATTGAAAATTTGACACCTTTTACTAGGAGTAAGAGAAAGTAATAATTGTCCTATTACTTTGGGTGGGGGGGGAGGCTAATTGTATATTGAATAGCTAACTGAAAAACGTTAGAGGAAATGCTAACTTTCGAGAATTTTTTTTTCAATAATAGTTGTAATTCCATTAAAAAAAAAAAATCATTGGAGCCGTTCTCAAAAATAAAAATAAAAAATGATAAATCTATAAAATGGTATTCTTTTGGTCGAACAATTTTGACCAAAAACTTGTTAGATTATAAGTGCTATGGACGAAGTTTATTGCATAGATTCAGATAGTTCAACCAGATATGCAAATATCATCTCCTTGGATAACCGGAACAATAAAGCACTTATTTAATTGATCCTACTATAAGATTTGAGTCCAAAGATTAGGAACTGGTGGAGAATGTAAATCTGGAAAAGAGGAAAATATACGAGGAAAGCATCCCCTACTTAACATTACTTAACCCACACTACAGCTTTCTGCGATTAAAGATCCATGCTTTATTTACAATAAATATACAAAAAATGTACAAAACTCCCGGAGTGTCAGCTTTAGTAGCTATAACCTTGTAAAAGTAAGTATATACAATGTTTATTTAGCAACTAAAATATATATAAATGATTTGCCAAAAATGTTTAAAATCCCAAGCTATGTGCGGCCGATTCTTTATAGTAGAGTGCTCCTCACTTTCTTGTGCCTGAGCACAATCCCCAAGTCATAGTCCACTATCACGCTGCAACGTTGATTAGTGCTTAAATTGTACCTGTTAAAAAAGCATCACTATGGCGAGTCTGATATATTCTTGAACATAGTCGATGTTCGTAGAAACGTGCAAGTCTAGGATTCGGTTATACCTGGATGAGGGAGTTACCAATATGAGGTACGTATTTTGCATCACCTATTCTCCATACTTAATGGAGAAAGTCCTCGAACAATAGGGAGAGTGGCAATATCAAGTTAGGGGACTTTGGTTAGGTTTTAGGGGTACAATCCCAAGGAAGACAATCGAATTCTTCAAGGAGCTCAACATGGTGCAGGGACTTCCAGAAATAAGTGAAGTTATCATCCTTGATTCCTTGGATATAATCCATAATCATCTTTACTAATACCTATAGGACTTATACAGGGTGCAACAGCAACCTCTAGCAATACTTCGGGATATGGTTTTTCACTTTATTTGGAACAAAAAATTTCTAATAAACCATGGTCCTATTCGTTCGCCTTCAAAAGTTATTCTTCATTTTGTAAGTTATTCCTACTTTTTCTCATAAAATTGATTATATCTCAAAAAGTTTTTCACATAAATCATATTCAATTATATCTTTGGAAAGAGCATTAAATTTCCTATAAGAAACAGAAATTTTATTTTAATTGAATTAATTATAAGGTTTTTCAGAGACTTTAAACTCAACTCTACAGCGCTTCGACTGTTAAAAACAACTTTTCAATAGTATTTTCTTATAAATTTCTTTAAGGCTAGCGTATGGTCCGGTTAAAAGAAAATATCTACATTTCACCAGCTTTCCAACGATAATAAATATCATGGGGTTTCTTTCTTGTTTTGTTAAAGAAAATGCGAAATAAATGTAAAAAACAACAAAATGAAAATTGAGAACTGTTACAAAAATATCCTAAGATTAATTAATAATCCTGGAATGAACTTTGGAATTGTAATCTCACGATAGAAATCCGTCTAATTCTAATAAACCGAAACATTTAGTCGTGATTTAGCTGGTCATACATTCAAAATGCCACAGTTCTCTGACATAGAATACCGAGATATGGTTTTTATTTATGGGTTTTGTAATGGCAGCGCGTTCAGTGCGTCGGAAGCTGCAGCTGAGTATACTCGCCGTTGGCCTAACAGGCGCGGGCCTAACAGGAAACCCATACAAGCAGCGTATCAAAGACTAGGGGAAACCGGTTCTGTGAGAATTAACTACCGAGGAAACTTTGATAGTTCCGTTTGAAACTTTGACCATCCCGTCGAAGATACCTGTGCACCGTCTGATGTGACAAACCTAGCGACAATGCCACTCTGCGTGTGCTAAGGGTAGAATCGTCGTCAGGCACATTTAAGATGCGTTGACATGAATTTTCGTCAGAACGGTCAAAGTTTCCTAGGTAGTTTATTCTCACAGAACCGGTTTCCCCTAGTCTCTGATACGCTGCTTGTATGGTTTCCTGTTAGGCCAGGATTATTAATTAATCTTAGGATATTTTTGTAACAGTTCTCAATTTTCATTTTGTTGTTTTTTAATTTATTTCGCATTTTCTTTAACAAAACAAGAAACAAACCCCATGATATTTATTATCGTTGGAAAGCTGGTGAAATGTAGATATTTTTTCTGTAACCGGACCATACGCTAGCCTTAAAGAAATTTATAAGAAAATACTATTGAAAAGTTGTTTTTAACAGTCGAAGCGCTGTAGAGTTGAGTTTAAAGTCTCTGAAAAACCTTATAATTAATTCAATTAAAATAAAACTTCTGTTTCTTATAGGAAATTTAATGCTCTTTCCAAAGGTGTAATTGAATATGATTTATGTGAAAAATGTTTTGAGATATAATCAATTTTATGAGAAAAAGTAGAAAAAATGAAAATTTTACAAAATGAAGAATAACTTTTGAAGGCGAACGAATAGGACCATGGTTTATTAGAAATTTTGTATTCCAAATAAAGTGAAAAACCATATCCCGAAGTATTGCAGAGCATCTGTACGTACTGTTTTATATTATTATTATATTGTTATTGTTTTATGTTACCGCGATTAAACAAAATATCAAGATACAGCTTTCGGTGATTTTCCATTTTTACAATAAGACAATGTCTTATCTTTGTCAGATTATAGATGAGCAGTAAAATTCTAGTCAATAGAACCTAGTGTAAAGATATGAACTGAAAAACCCGCCTTATTGTAGGGGATGTATGTTACAGGCTGTTTGAATTATTTATCCAAAAACTAGTTGCGATTAAATTAACAAAATAACAGGACTGAATTAGTATTTCAGGTGTGCAGTACTTGTGAAACTTTGTTATCCAGAACAACTGTTTAAACAATACTCTAACTTCACGAGCTTACCTAAATAACTAATGTTATAACCCTCACTAATTTATCTTTACTTAAACAACATCTCGACCTTTACTTTTTCACTCATATCTGCTTTATTACTGTTGAAGAAAAAATTTGAACATTGTTCAGAAATAGAAATAAATTATTTTCTCCATTATTTCCGTATTTATTGAAATAATTCTTTTTATTACTTATTTTACTTTCTCTTACCCCTAGTAAGAGGAAGTATTGTAATCGTGTCAAATTTTCAATATCGAGTTTTCACCGGAAATATCCGTTTTGAGGTCCCCTGAGTCCAAAAAAGTGGTTTTTAGCAAATGGTCTGTGTGTGTGTGTGTATGTATGTGAACAGCATAGCTCAAAAACGAAAAATCGTAGAAAGTTCAAACTTGATATTACGTTTAGGTATCACCATGGGATCTGACGGTGCGTTATGTGTCAATATTCCTCAACCGGAAGTACCACTTTACTAGTTGTTTTTTTTACGTTTTTGCAATTTTCTCAAAAATGGCTCCGAAGATTTTCTTTAAACTTGTATATCAACTACACATACAAAGAGCTACAACTTTTATTTGAAACATTTCTCCAGGAAAATTCATTTAAGGGCACTTCTGGGGGAGGGTGGGGTTAGGTTTTCATCTTAACTGCTGTTTCAGTATATTAGACAATTCTGTCATCTAAATAATGTTAATTAGAATTAAATATGTTGTTGAAATTCCGAGTTTGAAAAAATCGGATAACCGGAAGTGCGTTTACTTTACCACTTTACTAAATGATTTATTCACTTTTTCGCAATTTTCTCAAAAATGGCTCCGACGATTTTTTTGAAACTTCGTATATAAACTAAACATGCAAAGATCTACAACTTTTATCTAAAACATTTCTCTGGGAAATTTCTTTTAAGAGCACTTTTAGGGGAGGGTGGGGTTAGATTTTCATCAAAGTGCTATCCTAGTTCATTATACAATTCTATCATCCAAACATAATTAGTTAGAAATAAATAGATGGCTGAAATTCCGAGTTTCAAGAAAATTAGTAAACCGGAAGTGCGCTTTTACTGAACAGTTTTTTCAGTTTTCGACGAATTTCATTAAATTTGGTACACAAACTATAAAATTTGTCAATTATCATTTTGAGAACTGGAGTAAGAGAAAGTTGTGTGAGTGTTTCACACCAGATTTTTTTTACACATTGTTAGTTTACAGACTAATTGGTTGAATTTATTGGGTATTTGTATGATAATTTAGCCATTATTTAGTCTCCAAGTATCAGCGCTTGTATATAGGATAAACTAGAAAGATTGTCCATCCAGGTATATAGGACACACAACAAATAAATTGGAGATACAATTGGTATTTGAAAGAATCCAATAAAATCTTTATAATAATCTTTATAATAATTTCACTTTGTTATGAAACACACTCATGTAGTAACTAACATAACCTTACAACCTTCCCACATACATACAACCAACAAGTGTGAGTGTAACAGAAACATTTCGTTGAAGTGAACTTTCCACACAAACTTGGTGAATTTGCTCTGACGATGGATGAATATCCGAAACCGGTATTCAGTAACAAAACTAATATGCATGCTACGACGGATAAAATACCGGATGTTATCCAGCACGGTACTTTATCCGTTGGACCCAGCCACATTTTTAACTTTACGGAATGATTTGCAAAATCATCAAATTAACAAAATAAAAGAGGTCTTATAGGCAAAAGAAAATGATTATCTCTCCATTGGTGTATACACATGTAAAATAAAGTAAAATTGTCAAGAGTAGGAAATAGAATATTTTAGATTGCACCTTGCTAAGGATGTTTGAATTTACATAGTGGCTACACCATTACATAGTAATAATATAAAGTTAAAAAAGCGATGAGCACTCAGCTCAGTGGAAAACCACCACTACAAAGGCTTTGAAGATCTCTTTGAAGAAGGCCGAAACATTGTAAAAATGAAGATTTAATGAAATCAAATTTATCAGACATATTTTCCGTAATAGTCTCTGGTTCTTTTTTTTGTGGACATCGACCGGTTTCAAGCGTTCACCCAATATCAGAATATTTTTGTCCAAACAGTGTGATAACATAGACTTGAACAGAGCAAATTTAGTTGATTATTATTGAGTAAATTTAGTAAGAGATTATTGCATTGCGACCTGAAAGATCTACTGTGCTCCCCGCAGCCTTCTCCAATGCACTGCCAGCCTCCAAGCAGTGTTTTCTAACTACAGACAGCTCTGCCCATCACCGGAACTGAGTTGTAGAGACTCTTAAGAAGAGAAAATCTAAGGGCAGCTTGCTGGATTTGAACCCGGAACGTCCGCGTAGCTAGTCCGGCGCGCTACCACTGAGCTAATCCCTTCCTTCTCCCTTGGCTTTTGCCAGTTAACTAGGGACGAAGACCCTAGTTTGTGTGCTGTGTTTGTTCTTGCCTGTAAAGTGTAGAATGTATGTAGTTTAAGTGTATTATGTAGTTTAAGTGTATTATGCCCCAAGTAACTGCATGCAACAGATAAGCCTTGCGGACAAAAATTTAGCTGATACACTGGTTTTAAAAAAGTATTTTTGTTAGGTCCTAACTAGGTTAAGTGAGGGGGTTCGTTGATACCTGAATGGGCCAACATAATGTTGTTTTTCACTTTTTAAGAGGCTGCTGTATATTGTTCCTTTTAAAAATGGAAACATCCAACAAGTTGGAATTGTGTAACTTAAATTAAGTTTTTGAAAAAGATTTACTTTTGATCATTAATTACCCTTACTATCTTGCTAATTTTATTTTTTAATTGTTCTTTGAGTGTAGAACAATGCGAAAGATTACAGTCTTATCATTCATTTCATTAATATCATTGTCATTATCATTAATATCACTGTTACTTATTATTAATTATACCACAGTAGTCCACGGCTGGCACAGTGTTCTTTATGGGCGAACGATTGGTACCACATCTCGGTTTAAATAAAATACATAGAATAGATAATAAATATGTCGTTAAACAAGTATAAGATAGTTTAGTAAAGACATATATAGTAAAATGGAATACCGTATAGAAATTAGAGGGGATGTGAAAAGAGAAATGTTGAATGGCTCGTTAGTGTGTCTCTGTACAAACTTCAAGGAGTAATAATGAGTGCGTCGTGCCGGGGGCGGGGGATGCCCCGCTGCACGGCACGGCTCTTTTCTACCAACCTCCAATTAGATGAGTGAAAGACGTTAATTCTCCTTCCCATATACTAGTGTCTGTAGTTCAATGCTGAGCCACCCTTTAATCTTGCGCAGTTATCCAAATGGAGAACATCATCACTTGATTCAGGTGCTTTCAAAGGAATTAAAAACAAATTTTTTTTTTTGTTTTTTTTTTTGTTTTACTTTCCCTTACTCTTATAGTAAAAGGGCCCCTGAGTATCAAAAAAAAAAAAAGAAAACGTTTTTTTAGCGAATGGACCGTGTGTTTGTATATATATATATGTGTGTGTGTGTGTTTTCGTGTTCAAATTTGATATTCCGTCTGGATACTAACCATGGCATGTAACACAAAAGTTTCGGGCAAAATCAACTGGAAATCCTACTTTATCGAATGTTTTTTTTTTTTTTCTCAGTTTTTCGTCATTTTCTCCAAAACAGATTCATTGATTTTCTTGAAACTTCGTATACTGTCTACATCACTGTTATTTCAAAACAATTTCCATGGAAATATTGAATAAATAGGAAATATTTTTTTTTATCAATTTATTTAAATAAAATGGAATATTGTTTTTGTTTTAATGATATTTTACCTAAATTTTTAAGTCATCTTTGATTTTAAAATAGGCTTTTTAAGTTTTATCAACATTTGAACTACATTATTTTAGAAATTTATAAGATAATCCGTTTTTTAATTTTAATCTATGAAAGAGAGACATATGGAAGTGAACGACGAAAATGTAATCTTATTTTTTACATTCTCTTACTCCTAGTAAGAGGAAGTATTGTAATCGTGTCAAATTTTCGATATGGAGTTTTAACCGGAAATATCCGTTTTGAGGTCCCCTGAGTCCAAAAAAGTGGTTTTTAGCAAATGGTCTATGTGTGTGTGTGTGTGAATGTATGTGAACAGCATAGCTCAAAAACGAAACATCGTAGAAAGTTCAAACTTCATATTCCGTTTAGGTATTGTAATGGAATCGTTTGATGTGATTCCTGATGTAGTAGATGTCTTGAAGAGGGCGGAAGTTAGTTGAGAGATTTGGAAAGTTAGTGCTCGAATTATTAATACGGATTTTATAAAAATAAACTGTATTTTAACAATAATTTTAACGTATAAATGGTAACTAATAACTAGCAAAATACTTAGGAATAAATAGAAGATAAATAAGTAATAAATTAGAATGATAAAATAAACGAACTAAGATGCACTACTAAAAGATAATAAGTTTAAATGAAACTGTGTATAGTCGCGTAAACTGCTGCTCGTGTATATAGACGTGCTCGTATAGTCGTATATGATATAATGCTCTCTCGTTGTATATGATAGAGTTTATATATCGGTGTTGGCCACACTCACACCAAGACATCTGTCCTAGTGTGCGACCTTCGTAGTTTGCTGACCTTATTTAGGTCAGTGGCCAACCTTATCGGTGCTTGCTTTGATGTAAAGTATTGAAAAGGGCTTTGTTGTTTGTTTGGCCGGCATTGTCTTGAAGACGGCGGCCTGCTAGGTGGCTGGTTATAAATTGCTCTTTTATTACTGCCATCCTTTGTTAAGATAGCAGCTGGCTGGAACCACTTTGACATTGGTATGACTTTCCATGTCATTACAGTATCACTGTGGCATCTGACAGTAGGTCATCTGTCAAAATTCCTCAACCGAAAGTACCACTTTACTTGGTTGTTTTTACCACTTTACTTTTTTGCATTTCTCTCAAAAAATGGCTCCAAAGATTTTCTTCAAACTTAGTATATCATCTACATATACAAAGAGCTACAACTTTTATTTGAAATGTTTCTCTTAAGGAAAATTCATTTAAGGGCAGTTATGGGGGGAGAAAGGTGGGGTTAGGTTTTTATCTAAAGTGCTATTTTAGTTTATAAAACAATTCTATCATCTAAATAATATTAATAATTAGAATTGAATATGATGTTGAAATAACGAGTTACAAAAAATTCGGATAAGCGGAAGTGCGTTTACTTTTTACCACTTTACTAAATGATTTTTTTCACTTTTTCGCGATTTTCTTCAAAAATGGCTCCGACGATTTTCTTGAAACTTCGTATATAAACTGTAGGGTAATATGGAATTTCTTGTAACGGGTTTCGGCTACTTGGTCAGTGTGTATGATTCGGTTAGAGACGTAAAAAGGTGCATTTACAATGTTACGGAGGATTCTGGATTGTAGGGATTAGAGTATTTGAAGATTTGAGCGGTTGTTTGAACCCCAGAGATCACTAGGTCATTGTCTTTTAAGACGTCTAGAAGGGTTATTAGGAAATGTTCGGGAAGACAGATGTTGAACTAAAGGATTCGTATGAGTCTGTAGGGTAATATGGAATTTCCTGTAACGGGTTTCGGCTACTTGGTCAGTGTGTATGGTTCGGTTGGAGATTTGAAGATTTGAGCGGTTGTTTGAACCCCATAGTTCTATTCCATACGCCCAGATGGGCTTTAAAATAGATGTATAAATTAGTCTTCTGTGGTCTAGGGAGAGTTTAGATTTGTTGTCCAGTAGTCTTTTAAGTTGTCTAAAGCATCTGTTTAGTTCTATTTTTTTAAGATGTATATGAGGATTACAGAGATCTATAATTTTTATTTAAAATATTTCTCAGGGAAAATTCATTTAAGGGTACTTTTAGGAAAAGGGTGGGGTTATGTTTTTTCTCTAAAGTGCTATCATAGTTGATTTATACAATTCTATCATCCAAACAAATTTAATTAGAAATAAATAGATCTGCCAAAATTCCAAGTTTCAAGAAAATTAGTAAACCGGAAGTGCACTTTTACTGGACAGTTTTTTTTTTTTAGTTTTCGACGAATTTAATTAAATTTGGTACACAAACATAAAATTTGTCAATTATAATTTTGAGAACTGGAG
The DNA here is from genome assembly GCA_011037195.1 of Triatoma infestans. Classification (NCBI taxonomy): domain Eukaryota; kingdom Metazoa; phylum Arthropoda; class Insecta; order Hemiptera; family Reduviidae; genus Triatoma; species Triatoma infestans. The sequence continues at coordinate 26,171 of JAAEAF010005975.1, forward strand.
TAAGAGAAATTTGTGTGAGTGTTTCACCACCAGATTTTTTTTTTTTTTTTTTAATCTTTATTCATGCTACGATCAGCGCGATTAACATTTAGTAAGTAGCAAGTAACAATTATGCAATGAACATAAATACAAAATAAGTGGAGAAGAATACCCAATGGTAACACTCCAAAACAACACCAAATTCACTATTGACTTTTTCACTTGAGAGGAGATCACTAGGTCATTGTCTTTTAAGACGTCTAGAAGGGTTATTAGGAAATGATCGGGAAGACAGATGTTGAACTAAAGGATTCGTATGAGTCTGTAGGGTAATATGGAATTTCCTGTAACGGGTTTCGGCTACTTGGTCAGTGTGTATGGTTCGGTTGGAGACGTAAAAAGGTGCGTTTACAATGTTATGGAGGATTCTGGATTGTAGGGATTGAAGTATTTGAAGATTTGAGCGGTTGTTTGAACCCCATAGTTCTATTCCATACGCCCAGATAGGCTTTAAAATAGATGTATAAATTAGTCTTCTGTGGTCTAGGAAGAGTTTAGATCTGTTGTCCAGTAGTCTTTTAAGTTGTCTAAAGCATCTGTTTAGTTCTATTTTTTTAAGATGTATATGAGGATTCCAGGTAAGTCTTCGGTCTAAGTAAAGCCCGAGATAGCGTGCAACGTTGTCCACTGGTAAGGGAATAAGTTTGTAGTAGACTGGGGGAAGAGTAATGCGACGTACAGTGAAGGTAAATGTTTTGGGACTTATTTTCATTAAGTTTAATGACCCATTTTTTAAACCAATTTTCTAGAAAGGAGCGGTGGGTTTGTAGCTTATTTCAACAAATTTTATAGTTAGTGTTTCAAATTTAATCTTTATGGTTGAATATCTCGGCAAGGGTTTGAAATATTGAAGTGAAATTAACGGCTTTTTTCTTTATTTTTTTTAATAGTTTTCAATACAGTAGTAAAAATCTGGCATGATACACTCTCACAACTTTCTCCTACTCCAGTTTTCAAAACTGTGATTGACAAATTTTATAGTTAGTGCACCAAATTTAATGAAATTCGTCGAAAACTGAAAAAAAACCGTTCAGTAAAAGCACAGTTCCAGTTTACTAATTGTCTTTAAACTCAGAATTTTGGCCATCTATTTATTTCTAATTAATTTTGTTTGGATGATAGAATTGTATTATTACATATGACAGCACTTTAAAAAAAACATAACCTCACCCCTCCTCCTAAAGCCCGCTTAAATGACTGCACCAAGAGAAATGTTTCAAATAAAAATTGTAGACCTTTGTATGTGTAGTTGATCTTCCAAGTTTAAAGAAAATCGTCGGAGCCATTTTTGAAAAAAATCGCAAAAAAAAGTGAAAAAAAATCAATCAGTAAAGTGGTATTTTCGGTAGTGGAATTTTTAACAGGTTTTGTACTATCGGATCCCCTGCTGATATCTTAACGGAATATGAAGTTTGAACTTTCTACGATGTATCGTTTTTGAGCTGTGCTGTTTACATACATACATACATACACATACACACACACACACACAAACACACATAAACCATTTGCTAAAAACCACTTTTTTGGACTCAGGGGACCTCAAAACGGATATTTGCGGTAAAAACTCGATATCGAAAATTTGACACGATTACAATACTTCCTCTTACTAGGAGTAAGAGAAAGTAACAAGGATTTTCTTTAAACTTGGTACATCAACTACACATACAAAGATCTACAACTTATAATGGAGTTGTTGAGGAGAGAAATTAGATTTAATTAAATGAACGAGATATGAAGACACTAATATAATGTAACTAAGTTTACACTAACTGCACAGGACTTTATAATGAAAATGATAGCATGAATGGTGTGAGTAAAGATATGACACGATGCGATGTACAGTTGTATAGCTGTATCTGATAGATATCCTCTAGATAGATTCCCACTGGCTTATATACACAGGTTCTCCCACTTAGCCTGCCTAAGTCAGAGAGTAGTCTCTGTTAACAGAGAGGGCCTCTCTTCTCTCGGCTGTAGCTGCATTTTCTTTGCTGTGGATGGGACCTATACAAACTTTTATTTGAAACATGTTCCGGGAAAAAATTCATTTAAGGGCACTTTGAGGGGAGGGGAGGGTTTAGGTTTTCCTCTAAAGGGTGTTGTCAAGGATAACGAGAAGGGCGTTTTTACTGAAAACTATTTTTTCAGTTTTCTTCTATTTCTCTTTTTTTTTTTTTTTTTTTTTTGTTTTTTTTAATTTAAGGGCGTCCCAACATCTATGGTCATTTTGCGCCCGGAGCCTTCTCAGTGCACTGCCAGCCTCCGGACATTGTTCTCCCGTTACAGACAACACTGTCCATCACCGGACAGTGAGCTGTAGGGGCTCCTAGGAAGAGAAAATCTAAGGGTAGTACGGCTGGATTCGAACCCGTGATCTCCGCGTTGCTAGTCCAGCGCGCTACCACTGAGCTGCACAAAAAATTTTGTGTTTAACATCAATTTTAGTTTCTTATATTAGTATAAACGGCAAAATACAAAATGGCGGACTTACACTGCATCTTCTAGTTCAACATTATTATCTTTTGCTTGGGACAACAATGGAATGAAAATTCTAGAATTTTTTCTATATACCTCAATTTATTTTTTGTAATTATTTTTTATTTTTTATACAGACCTCAGATATACTCGTATTTTTTATTAATTTAAATTATCATTAAAACGAAAGCAAAAAATAAAACATTTTTTGGGATCAGAGACATTTTCCGTGGTAGCCTGCTTCATTTTGTGGTCATCGACCGGTTTCGGGCACACAGCAAATCTGTGTTGTCACACTGTGTGAAAAACGCATCCTGAAGATGGGCGAACGCCCGAAACCGGTCGATCTCCACAAAATGAAGCAACCGGAACCAACCACCACAACAACCATTTCTAGGACATAGATCTAATGACTAATTATGTGCCATTTTCGAAGTTTTGACAGCCTGTCCAGATTTAGTTTTCTATTCTAGATAGTCACTATGAGGAGCTCCCTTCCTATTTGAAAGCAACTACTGCAGACAAACTAATTTCGAAAAGGTAAAAAGTGGGGGAAAATTAACAGTATCCGAAACGCTTTTGCTTTATTAAGAGAATAAATTACATGGCAGTTCAGTCCACAAATTTGTTTGAAGACTTTAATAAACAAAATTTGATTTTTCTGAACCACTTGAAGAAAGTTCTATCAGTTGTTCTTCTTGCCAAATGGATTTATTACCCAATTCTAGTCACACAATTTAATGTCTTCTACTGTGAAAAAAGTATTTGTGGAAATTAGTGCTCAAGTTCACTAAAGGCTTTGACACATAGGACGCGATCTGCCGCGGCTGGCAGCGATCTCAGACCGCCGCGATCCGAGGATATTGTTGTATATTGCAATATTGCATCATCCCTGTCACATAAGAGGCGATCTATCTCAGCGACAGAGTCTTGACCGCCGTAGTAAGCGATCTGGTTGTATAAAATTAGAAAAATAGTCGCGCGGTCTTGGCGATCTTCATCTGGTGTAAAATTATACTAGTGCAAAACAGTACTGCGGTCCTGCTCTGTGGACAACACAACACTAGTTCGCTCACATTGATCTCGCTTTGTATGTGACGTAGCTATATCTCTGACCTCGACAGATCGCGTCCTATGTGTCAAAGCCCTAAATGACCCACCACTGTCTTTAGTAACACTTATTTATGAATCTCTTCCGGCAGGTAAACTACTCGATATATTCATTTATCGTCGGAAACATCTCAAAGCAGTATTCGTTTATTTTTGTTATTCCATAACTGTATTTTCTTAGAAAAAAAAACGTTAACTTTACCATTTAAATCAAATATATTCGTAATTATTCCCCTTTTAGTTGAAAATTTAGTGAATTAAGTTTTTTTCGAATAAGTCTACTACGTAGGAAAGCTTCATTAAAAAATAACTGAGCGTAGCCAAAAATGAGTTTAAATTCCCATATGTATTGGATTAATTTTATCTATTTTTTTATCTTATTTTATTGGGGGGGGGGGGGCGCCAAACTTATGTATGGTATAAAAATGGGCCGCGAAATACAAAAGAATTGAGAACCGCTGCATTATGCTTTTTAATTATAAAATTTTGTAAATAAAACGTTCTTTAGCGAAATGTAAACAATAACCGTAACTAAGATGGATCTTTCATAATTGATTGCTTTGTAAAACTTTATAATTCATTTAGATGGGAACTTATATATAAATATATATATATTTTTTTTTATTGAATGTCTATTAAATATAATACTGTTACTAACTTTCTACAAAAGAGTATCGCTATCTCAGACAACTATAGTTAATCTTTTAAAATAAAATAAGTGTAATGAATTGGTGGTGCCTCTTGAAGCCTAGATTTGGTAGAGTGGGTGTGTTTGTGTCTGTGTCCATGATTGTGTTTAGACGAGTGAGAAACTCTGGATATTGTGCCTAGTTAGGACCCAAACTATGTGTAAACGTCCACATATATTCAAACCAGCGAATACTCACATAGCAAGAGAGATCCGACACGCGAGGTGGAGGTGGATAACTCGGCGAGGTGGCCTGACACGCTAATGGCCCTGGAAAGAGAATTCCGAATACCAAAATACCTTCTTAGGCTAATAGACAGCTATCTCTGGAAGAGAAAGCTTATAGGTGAGTCTAAGGATGGTCGATGGCAGTTAGAGATCACAGGTGGTGTTGCGCAAGGATCCGTATTGGGCCCGGAGTATGGATTGTATGATATTATTGCTGTAATTTCAACAAGGGATATCGATATAGCGCAACGTAGGTGATGAGGCGAATAAAAGGTTGGTTAGACGAACATGGTCTAGAACTTGCTACAGAAAAGACGGAGATTTTGCTTGTCACACTGAAGATATATGGAGACAGAGATACCGATGGTGGTCGATCCATTAGTGATCAGAACCAAGAAAACGCTAGAAATATTTAGGTCTTCATCTGGACTCAAGGCTTTCGTTCAGAGAACATCTCAAAACCGTAGCATCAAAAGCCGAAAGGACAGTTGCGGCGCTGAGTAGAGTTATGAGTAACGTCAGAGGGCCCTGCTCGACCAAAAGAAGATTGCTGATGTCCACAATAAATTCAATTATGTTGTACGGGCTGTGAGATTTGGGCCGAGAAGATGGAAATCGCCAGGCACTAGAAAATTTTGTTCAGAGTTCAGAGGCGTGGAGCCTTAAGGATTACCAGTACGTAACGAACGGTCTCAGGGGTAGCGGCCATGGTAATTGCAGGAGTTGTGCCGATTGACTCTTGCCGATAGCACTTTAGATGAAAACCTAATCCTACCTTATCAGGGCTTTGCGTTTATTACTATCATATTATGTTAATCGATTTATTAAATATAAAAGTTAAAATAAATAAATCAATAAATAAATAAATGTAGTTCATATTTGTGGTGATTGAATTGCAGCCATATTTGGGCAAAACTATTCTTATCTGAATCACCACACTCACTTTATATAATCTTTTGATTTATTAAAATATTTGTCTCATTTTTTATTTTTCTATGATATTCTCTCTTTTTAATAAATCAATATTATTATGTGAAAAAATATGAGGTAAGCTGAGGGTAATATTATTAACTTTAGAGTGGTGTTAAAGAAAATCTACTTTGGTGAAATCATTCAATGTGGAAATTCTTACTATAAATTTCCAGCAGAGCTACACTGGGGGGAGCTGCACCCTACTGGTGGTGCGGAAGCACTACCAGTCTAAATACCAAATCAACTGTCTGAAAACAAATAGTCTAGCCATCTTGTCTAGGAAACCAGAAAGAATAAAAGTTCCAAAATAATACTCTACTTAATTTTAACCATAATTCTGCTGATAGTAAGTTAACATTTATTATAGGTCGTATCAATTTTTTTTTTTTTTTCTTTTAAATTACGTTTTCTTCGGAAATAATTGAGGTCGCGCGAATACGAATTTTTTTTTTTTTTTGCGATTTGTCGTATTTGTGGGTGCGTGTATCCAGGGGTTGACTGTAGTGAATGTTTTTGGGGGTTGGGCGGGGTTTAAAGTTAGACTTACTGAACATTGTTTCTTATACGAACATGCGAATAATAAACACTGCAAGGACCTTTAAACTGTAATATTTTAGTGTGACAATATAGTAATGTGAGAAGAGAGTGGCAGAGCAAGTGAAAGTGAGAGAGTGAGGCACCCTTTTTATACAGGCGGCTGGAGTAGCCCCTACTCTCTTTAACTACTCCACATGCGCTCTTCTTAGTTTTGCTTCCTTTACGAATTTCAGGTCAGAAGAAATGCTGTGAACTTAAGATGGGGAGTAATTAGGACCCCGAAGAGTGATTCAGTGATTCAGTTTATTATATCATCTCTTTTTACGGTGATAGTTTTAACATGCACCTATAATGGATTGCCAATAGCGTGTCTTGTCTACAACAAAATCATAAGGCAATGCCCACGGATACATCATGTATACATGTCACATTAGACATAACTTATCACAAACTATTCAACTTACCCCCTAACAGAGAGCCCTAACTAACTAACACCCTAAGAAATCGTGTAGGAGAAGTTAAGAAGTAGGGGGAAGTGAAGAATCCATATATAAACGCTTAGCTACACTCAAACCATCATGATGTATGTGATTCAGTCTAGTACTCACAAATTTCAAGAAAACATTTGTAGTGGAAGAAGAAATGCAAAAATAAATAGTTTTGAAAAATATTTTAAATGAAATAATTTTGGCAAAAATAATGTATTTTAGAGTCAGGTACTAAAATGTAAGGTCATTGTTGCTAAAGAGACAAAAGCACAGGAATCCGTTAGGAAAATAACAATGCCACTTGGCCAACTGTTTTGTAAGAGAAAATCCCCCGTTAGAGAGGGCATTCCTTCAAGACAGTATGCATTCTGCTTTCAAAGCCAGAACACTTGCTTCAGGAATTTCTTAAACTCATGCCAGTGATAGAGATTTGCCTTTATTCTAGATCATTTATTAAGGACAGTTTTTGTTGTAGACACCAAGGAGAACACATCAGAACTGTGCCAGTTTAAGTTATAACATAAGAGTTTATTCCAATTAATTTCAGTATAATTATAAGCATATTATTGTGATATTTTAAAGTAACCTAATTTCACTTAGAGAATATTTCTATTTTAAAAACGTGTGATCTCTTGATTATTTCTAACACTTCACTCTTAAACATATATACTTACAAACCCTTTTACTAAACCGCTCGTGCTGCTACAAACATACAACACAACATCACCAATAAATAAAATTTCACATTCTTTCATCCTCTGTTCTGTAATTCTCTCTCACTACTCATGCTCTACCTATATTCAATTCTGTAAAGTCCTTTGCAGTACTCTGTTTTACTTAATTAATATATTCAATTTAGGGTACTTGTCTGCGCGGCAGACACCCAAGGTGCGGTGGCGAGCGTACGCCAAGAAGCGGAATGAAAAACCAGTGCAAAGAAATGAAAATGAGACTTACCCTTTGCTGACGGTGAGTGATGAGTTGAAGGCGTGACGCTGAAGTGATAGGCGGACTGAAGAAGGAGGAGGTGGGTGTGTGTGTGAATCAGTGTGAGTGCAGGTGTGCGTATGTATGTGTGTAGTTTGGCGAAAGAAAGATTTGAGGAGAGAGGAAGGGGGGTTAGAGTGCTTCGTGGAAGCGGGTGAAGTGGCTGATGGTACTAGAAGAACCCAGGCGCGGAAGGTGAGTGATTCTTCACTGGTGGCGAGGAAAGAAGATTCTTGCGTCCCACGGAGACAGTAAATAATTAATTTGAACACGAAGGCGCGAATACGGCGAATAAATTATTAAGGTGAAGTAAAGGCACTGGCACTAGAAGGAAACGGCAAACACACGTTCACTAGGCGAGGTATAAGGAGCAAGTGAGCAAGAGAGGACGAAAAAGGGGGCTGGCCGACATAGGAAGTAGAGGGAAAAACGATGTGGCCAAATGGTGAAATAGGAAGAGGGATGGAAGAGGGGCGATGCAGAAGTTTGGGGAAGGCAATAACTACGTTTCTCAGAAACCATTAGTGGCGGAAATGAGTGTCAAAGGGCACTAAGGAGATTAGCGCGTACGTACGCGCGGGCGGAAGTAGGCGTATGAGAAACATAAGGGAGAAGGCGTGGGAAATATGATGACGAAAAATACCAAGTGAAAAATATCGAGGCAGAGTTAATCCCTCAAAGGGAGCCGACCGAACAGTACTTTTTCTATTCTTCATTTTTGTCTGTCCATCTTATTTACACTGACGAAACGTTTCATAATGTGGTCATTCGAAGCGGCCGCATTACCAGGTTATACACCAAATCAACTGTCTAAAAAACTGTTTCTTCATCTTATACAGGGTGACAGTTTTAATATGCACCATCCACTTTTCTTGGAAAGTACGCAAGATACAAAAGAAAAAAAAAACTTTCCAAATGATACCCCCACTTAATTTTTTTCAAGGATACCAAATATGTGATCAATTACTACTTTTAAGCTGCAGAAAGAAATAAGTGATATCGGGGTTAATTGCTGGTAGACAGGCACCAATGGCACAGGTAGTCATTTCAATGTAGAGTAGTTTCAATGTAGTCCAGAAGACAGCATTAATAACATTGAAGAAACTCAAATAAAATTTGAAATTTAGTACCACAAATACCGCAGAATTTTCAAAAATCCGTTGTTATTTTTTCGAAAAATGTTTTAAAATAAAAGTGATATTTAATGTGGTATTTATGTGTCTAATAAAGTAACTGATATTATATTAGTTATAGAAACATAAATTTATTTGAAGTGGTAGTTCAGAGGGAAGCTTAACATTACTGTCCCCCCTCAGAAAACACCTGAAAAATCAATTCCCACGAAAATGTTACAAATAAAAGTTATGGTGTATTTATATGTGTAGATTAGATTGGGGAGAGCCACGCCTCATTCCACTGCGACCCTCATTGAGAGGTCTATTGTGGATCCCCTGGGTTTATAGCACTTCCTTCAGCTTTGCTCTGTTAATCAGGCTTAGCAAAGCTGAAAGTGGCTCCGTCATGAAGCTAGTGGCTTCGGGATTACCAGTCCCCAGTTGAAGAAACCTTGTTCTCGCCAGTCCGGCACACTCACAAAGAAACGGCATAAAGCGTTGTCTGCAAGTAGTAAGTGGTGCATGCGCCTATTCAGTCTGCAATACCCTGTTAGCAGACCCACTATTAGCCTTATATCCCTTCGGCTATGGCTCAGTAGATCCTTGGTAAATTTAGGCAGATATCTCTTAATGAAAAGTTTAGCCTGCCTCTGCCCTAGCGTACTTTCCCACCATCGCAGACGCTGGTCTTCTATCCATTCCTTGATAGGAGCGTGAATGAGGCTCCTGGGCAACCCGCAGAGCCCTCCCGCGCCAGGGCATCCGCCCTTTCGTTGCCAAGGAACCACGCATGACCCGGCATCCAGGCGAGTGTCAGCTTATTCCGAGCACTCATCTCGGTCAGGGCAGATAGGAAGTCCCACACCAGTCTTGAAACTATTTGGTTTGAGGAAAGTGCCTTCAGGGCTGCCTGACTATCGGAGTATTATGGCCACTCTTCTACCCACTAACCCTAGCCTTATAAAACTCCTTAACGCAGAGTTGTAACGCCACAACTTCGGCCTGAAAGACCGTAACTTACTTCCCTAGTCTGGCCTTAATCTTGACTTTAGGCCTGCTCCCATAATAGACCCTAGCTCCGACCCCAGTCGGAGTTTTAGAGCCGTCTGTATACCAGACCGAGTTACCGAGCAGTGGGAGATCCCTGTCCCATTTACCCCCGATCGGTATAACAATGTGGAAGTTTCATTCAAAATAAAGCTTGGGAACCATCCTATTGGTGGGCATGCCTTAACTTCTTGTATCAACCTCTGGTTAACAGAATCATGTCACAGACACACAGAGCTGTGAATTCCCATTCTAGCTACCCCTTGAATGAGAAGATGCAACGGTGGTAAGTTAAGGAGGACCTCCAACGCCGCGCAGTATAAACATAACATATACCATAGCATATACATACAAAACACTGCCACTTTTATTTTTGAATCATTTTTTTGAATCGATTTTTTTTTTTTGTTAGAATTTACACGAAAATGGTTATAATAATTTTCTTAACCTTGGGAATACTTGCTGCATAGATAGAAATGTATCACTTTTATTTGAAACACTTTTTTCCTGAAAAAAAAAAAAAAAAAAATCTGGTGTGAAACACTCACACAACTTTCTCTTACTCCTGTTCTCAAAATTATAATTGACAAAAGTTATAGAATGTGTACCAAATATAACGAAATTTGTCGAAAACTGAAAAAACTGTTCAGTAAAAGCGCACTTCCGGCTTACAAATTTTCTTAAAACATGGAATTTAGGCCATCTATTTATTTCTAATTAATTTGGTTTGGATGACAGAATTGTATAATCAACTATGATACCACTTTAGAGGAAGCTGTAACCCCACCCCTCCCCTAAAAGTGCCCTTAAATGAATTTTCCCAGAGAAATGTTTTAGATAAAAGTTATAGACCTTTGTATGTTTAGTTTATATAGGTAGTTTCAAGAAAATCGTCGGAGTCATTTTCGAGAAAATCGCGAAAAAGTGAAAAAAATTATTTAGTAAAGTGGTAAAGTAAACGCACTTCCGGTTATCCGATTTTTTTCAAACTCGGAATTTCAACAACATATTTAATTCTAATTAACATTATTTAGTGACAGAATTGTCTAATAAACTGAAATAGCACTTTAGATGAAAACTAACCCCACCCCTCCCCCAAAAGTGCCCTTAAATGAATTTTCCTGAGAAATGTTTCAAATAAAAGTTGTAGCTCTTGTATGTGTAGTTGATATACCAAGTTTAAAGAAAATCTTCGGAGCCATTTTTGAGAAAATTGCAAAAACGTAAAAAAAAACAACTAGTAAAGTGGTACTTCCGGTTGAGGAATATTGACACATAACGCACCGTCAGATCCCATGGTGATACCTAAACGTAATATCAAGTTTGAACTTTCTACGATTTTTCGTTTTTGAGCTATGCTGTTCACATACATACACACACACAGACACACACACACAGACACACACACACACACACACACCAGACCTTCGCTAAAAACCACTTTTTTGGACTCAGGGGACCTCAAAACGGATATTTCCGGTGAAAACTCGATATCGAAAATTTGACACGATTACAATACTTCCTCTTACTAGGAGTAAGAGAAAGTAAAAATGAAAATTTGGAAGTCTGTCAGTTCATTTAAAAAACTAAATTTGCTCAACTTTTCTTAGTTTTCACATCGTGTATAATGGAATTGATGAGGAGAGAAATTAGGTTTGAATAATTAGACGAGATCTGAAGACACTGTTATCATATAGCTATAAGCTTACAAAAAACTGCACTGGACTGTAATGATTTTATAGAATAAAAGGTGGGAGTAGAGATATGACACGATGTGATGTATATGGTTGAATCTGATAGATAGATAGATGTCTAGATCTCTTACTGGCTTATATACAGGTTCTCCCACTCTAGCCTGCTTAAGTCATAGAGTACAAGAGAGGGCCTGCTTTCTCTCTCTTAATTCTCTTGCCAGTCTGCTCTCTCATGCTCATGTAATTCTTTCTTGCTATTACATCTCACTAAACATTATAACGTTGCAATTTTTGAAGAAAATTTCTTGATTAACATTGGATTCGTTAGATTAAGAGAAATTTGTGTGAGTGTTTCACACAAGATTTTTTTTTTTTTTTCAAAGTAAGTGATTATTATATTTCATAGGGAATATTATTCAACTATTTATGCTTTAAAATTAAAAAAAAAAAAAAGATAATGAAAAATTAAACGTGCATAGTGGAGTTTGGTGGACCTACACGCAGACCTAATAAATACTACATGGGCAATACTAACAGAGAATCGTTTGTCAACTCTCCAAATTGGAATAATGCCAATTTTATGTTCCTTCCCCTTCCCCCTCCTCACCAACAAACTTCAACTATAGGGCACCAGGTTTAACGTATCACAAAACACCCACACCAATGTCGCGTTCAACACAACATTTCCAGAGTATCCACCGTGGGCGACAGACCGACAGATCGAGACGGACAGACACACCTCTTCCTACCCACTAAATAAAACATCCATTTTGGTTATATAATGGTAGTATTTTGTTTGAGATAAATAAATAATCTTTTTTTTTTTTTTTTTTTTTTTTACTTTTCTTGTTACTTCTGTTACTCCCAAGTAAGGGAAAAGTTTGTGATCCTGCCAAATTTTCTAAAATTGAGTTTTCACGGGGGGGGGGGTGCAAATTTTTTAGGTCGCCCCCGTTCCTCGTTGAGTACGAAGAAAAAATCTAGTGTACTTGGAAAAATGGTTGACTTTGATTTTTCTATTTTGTAAACCAGTTATGAATCCAGTAACAACCATTTAACAGATATTAACCTATAACTTTTTATTGAATATGTGAATGGTTCCGCAATGCTGCTAACATTTGGTATTTTATCCGTCGTTGCATGTATAATTCCTTTTATTCTTCACCGATTTCGGATTTTCATCTATTGTCCAGTGTAAATTTATTAACTTCTTTGTAAAGAGTTCACTTCAACGCAATGTTTCTCTTACACTCGGACACGTTGATTGTATGTATGTGCGGGAGGTTACAAGGTTATAAGGTTTTCATTCAGTATATTAAAATTAAAATTTAGGAATATAAAAACTTAGTTATAAAGTATCCTTCATAACAATCCCGGCACAACAAAGTTCGGCTAGTATGGGTGCCGGGGCTTAAGGGGATCACAGGTAACGAAATAGCCGACCAACTGGCCAGGGAGGGAGCGAATACTCCCTACTATGCGCCGGAACCTGCTCTAGGGGTAGCCAAAAGTATGGCGAGGGCGTCTCTGAGAGAATGGACTCGGAGGGAGCATAACCGATGCTGGAGGCTAAGTACTGGGGCAAAACACGGCAAAATGGTTATGCCAGAGCTGTGTAGAAGAAGGACCAGATACATCCTGGGTCTAAGCAGGTATCAGATTTCTCTGATAACCGGCCTGTTTACTGGGCATGGCAGGTTCAAAAAACATCTGCACAAGGTGGGGTTGGTGGTTATAGAGTCCTTGTGTAGACTATGTCAGGAGGAGGAGGAGACGGCCTCTCACCTGCTGTTCGATTGCGTTGCAATAAGTAGACTGCGGTACGAGATCTTCGGCACACTGAGACCGGAGGAAATCGTACTCCAAGAAGGACTGGTGGGAAAGGTTCTGGACCTCATGAAGAGGGGGGCTTCCACTACTAGGTTCGAGGGGTTGGCACAATTAGCCTCAATGGGAGGCTGCGGTGCCTGGGTTTTAGTCCCCCCCCTCCTGCATCATTCTAATTCTAATTCTAATCCTTCATAACTGCTACTTATTATACACTATTTTCTAATGTCTAATCATAATTTTTAATAATTCCAATTTTGTCATTAAACACAAACACACACACACATAGTAACCTAAAATTATAACCTCCCGCACATACATACAATCAACAAACCAACAAGTTTTGTGTATAACAGAAACATTGCGTTCAAGTAAACTCTGCGCACGAATTTGATAAATTTATTTAAATGATTTTACTAGCAGTAATTTTTTCAAATAAAAGTTATAGTTCATATATGTGTAGTTCATATTGCTAGTTAAAGCAAATAGTTGGAACGGTTTTAGAGAAAATAGCAGAAAAAAAAAACTGAAAAATACATTCCACATTCACTTTCGGTTTTTTTCAAATTCTGAATTTCTAACAACACATTCAATTTTAATTAATATTATTTAGATGACAAAATTGTATAGTAAATTGATATAGCACTTTATAGAAAAACCTAACCCCACTCCTCCGCACTAAGTTGCCCTTAAACGAATTTTTACAGAGAAATGTTACAAATAAAGTTGTAGATTTTTGTATATGTACTTGATATGGTTAAGTTTCAAAAAAAAAATAACGCCGGAGCCATTTTTGAAAAAATCTCAAAAAAAAACTGATTAAAACCATTCAGTAAAATGGTACTTTATCGGTTGGAGGAATTTTGACCTATGCCTACTGTCGGATCCCATTGTGATACCTAAACGGAATATCAAGTTTAAAACTTTCTATGAGTTTTCATTTTTGAGCTATGCTGTTCACATGTACGCACAAACACACACACACACACACACACAAAGACCATTTTCTAAAAATCACTTTTTTGGACTCAGGAGACCTTAAAACGGATATTTCCGGTGAAAACTCGATATCAAAAATTTGATACGATTACAATAATTCTTCTTATAAGGCGTAGATTGTTTTAGGGGATTATTGCACTGCGACATGAAAGTTCTATGGTGCACCCGGAGCCTTCTCCAATGCACAGCCGGCCTCCAAACAGTGTTCTGTAGCTACAGACAACACTGCCCATCACCGTACAGTGAGCTATAGAGGCTCCTAGGAAAAGAAATCTAAGGGCAGCATGGTGGATTCGAACCAGCGCGCGACGACTTAGCTAAATCCCTTCCTTCTCCCTTCGCTAATTAACTAGGGACGGAGACCCTGTTTGTGCACTCTGTTGTTCCCTTGTCTGTAAAGTGACGGTATGTAGTTTGAGTGTATTGTGTACTGTTCTGATGAAGTGCATGGAGTACTGAGCTGTGGTAACCCGTGGGGTCGCTACTCCCCAAGTAACTGCATGCAACAGATACCCCCCTTACGGGCCTTACTGGGCGTAAGAGAAAGTAAAAATTTGTAGTGCACATATCAATCATAGGCTTAATCTTTCCTACTGAAAATTAAATAAGTAATTTTTAAATTCTACACGTGAAATATGAAGAATATCACATCCTAGTCGGTTCGTTGTTTCCATTAGTCTGAGAATGGGGCTAATTTTAGATAGTCACTCTCGTAAGTAATTTTTGAAAATAATATTTTCTGTCTAGTAGTGAAGTTTGGCACGTAAAAATTTAGTGAGTTGAGAATTTAGGAGCAGTCAATTTGGTTGTGTAAGAGTTTATACATGGAAATCAAATCAGTGTGTCGTCTCATAGAGTATAGTCTGAGAATTCCAATAGTTTCCATGATCAGATCGTGGGGTACGTGTAAGTAAGTTCCAATCTCCCGACACCAAAGCAGGCGTAGAAATCTTCTTTGTATTAGCTTCAATAGGATCAATATATGTTTTCTAATAAGGTAGACATATTCTGTAATAGAACATACCAGAACCTGATGCCGCATAGGCGCATCGAACAAATGGGCTATCTTTCAAGCCTCAAACTCCGCAAAAAGTTACTTCTATCTCCTTCCATGTAATAGAAAAAAAAACCATATTTAAACTTGGCAATTTTAGAGGGTGCTTTTTTTTTTACGGAAGGAGGGAAAATGCCTACGCACAGAGTGTGGGCTTGCACCCACAAAAAAAAACCCTCTCTCACAGGTACTTAGCCACCTCGGAACTGCTTATGGTACTACTTCGAGATGGTGTCTCGTAACGCCACCGCAGGCTGCCTTCGGCCTAGCTGGACCCCATCCTCGAAAGGTCGAGGTGCCTATTCATTT